>JAKCPI010006205.1:0-230292 GCA_023213315.1 Euborellia annulipes
AAAGCATGAACATTTGGAGCCAAGGAGGGGGGGGATGTGGGGGGAATTTTATCCCTTAAAATACAAAAAATCATTAAAAATGATCAATTTTTTTTTTTGCAATTTTTTCATTGATTTTCTACATATTCCAGCTAACAATTGCGCATCCTCCTTCCTTAATTTAACGATATTGTTTTATTATTATTATTTTTAATAATCGAAAATGGATTATTTTTTTCCATAATTGAATACCCCTAGCAAGGAGATGGAGGATATGTTTACGTTCATAAAATACACAAATGCAAATACATAAATATTTCTCAATGGGAGCAATCGTAACTTTAGGAATTAATAACTCAAAAAGTTATAGGAATTTCGGGATGAAAATAATTTTCATGTAATCCCTAGAAGGTCCTCTTTAAGCATAAAAAATTTCCATTCAAAATTCCAACTGAAAGTTGCCTAAATAGAGCGTGACAGACAGATAGGCAGACGGACATTAGCGAATTATATAAATAGATTGGAATAAACTAATAAAATCATAAATTGAAATTTCATTTAATATGAAATAGATAATGTAAAAAAACAAAAGTTGTTTATTTACCTACATACCAGGTATTGGTGACTAGTGCATTATCAACGACGCGGCGTTCCCTTCACTAGACGTTGAATGAAATGTCACAAAATAAAAATATTTAATCACTGACACTAATAAAAGATCAATTAAACAATAATTAACACACACACATAGACACGGACCGGGGAAAACAATCGAATACAAAGAATACACATGTTTGACAGATTAGCGACTGCGTGCATCAAATTCACAATTAAATTCAAACTTGAAAATAAATTCTATATTTTATGTCAAAGAATATTTTCTCTAATAATTAATTATTGTTATTATAAATTGATTATTATTAATTAATTAATTATTAGTGAATATTTTTTTTGCTTAGTTTTTCATTTCTCAAAATTGAGGAGGTCAATTCAAAATTTAGACAATTTTTTTTTTTATAATATCTATAAAGATTTATATTAGTTAATAATTTTGATATAAAAAAAAAAAATACTATCCACGCTGCACCTCCTGGCATTTGATTAATTATGTTTCGCAATTTCAAAAAATAAAAAAAAAGGTTCTAAGTCAACAATAAGAAATGTTCTACCTTAAATTTTAAATTTGTTTAAAGTTTTTTTTTTCTTGCATCTATAAAAAAAAAATATATATTTATATGCCCCCTGTGAGGTTTGAACTCACGACCCCTGGTTTACAAGACCAGTGCTCTGCCACTGAGCTAAGGAGGCTACGTTAAAAATTTAATATAACACATCATCACTAAATAGATGATTCAGTTGTAGACAACCCAAATGATGATATCATAAGAAAAATAGGAGAAAGTAAAAAAAAAACTAGTTTTCCTTTCCTTTCTGTTATTTTGGTACAAGTTATAATTTCTGTAAATGTCAGTGCTGCTAGTCAAAGGAAGAAATATCTCTCTTATTAATAAATCGCTTTTATTTTATAAAAATCCGGGTTGAAATTTTATATTTAAGTTAGGTACCCTCTTTTGAACAAAATCGGCCAAAGAGTACTAGTACTTTACTGATGCACTTTTTCAGTTTTTTTTCGATTTTCTCAAAATTTCGCTCCAACGATTTTGATTAAAAAGATACTCTTTAAAATGTATATTCTCATTTTGCGATTGAAATCTTCTGAAGCACACTTTATTCTTGTACTGTACTTCATGGGAAAGATAGGAGGCCATGGTAACAAAATATAAAATAAATATTTTTCCATGTTTATAAATTTTACATCTGGAATTTTAATAGAATAGAATAGAATAGAAAGATATTTATTTCAATTAATAATACAAATAAACAAATTGAAATAAATACAAAAATTCCCTTTGGGTTTCGGGTTCAAATAATTTTTTTTTTTTTATTTCATTATTTACTCTTCATCCTCTTCCTCCTCCCCATCAATCTTTCTTATCAGCTCGATTGTTTCGTTGCTGGGACCTCCTTGTAGTTCCTTCCACCATTCTTTTATTTCCCGTCCTAGCTTGTCTTTTATAGCCGGGCATTCTTCTACATGTCTTCCTTCTTCTTTTTCTTTCTTGCATCCTCTGCAGTATTTGCCTCCTCTCCAGATACTTCCACATCTGGCTCTTGCCCAGAGGTCTTCTTATCTCTTCATTATTTCCTTTCAAATATTCTTCCCCTTCTATGTCATTCTTGATATATTTGTAGTAGTGGCAGAATGTTGATTTTTCTATTTTGCTCCAGTCTGCCTGAATGGTTTGTTCCATTACCGTTTTCAGCATCCTCTCGAAGGTTGACTGTATTTTGTTTCTGTCGAGCCTCTTCCAGCACGCGCCAATTCTGCCCCACACTCTCGAACTTCCTCGCCATCAGCGCTCCCCAATCTGCGGCACTCCCGTTTCTCAGGTTTCTTAGGTGCTCTTCGAAGCATATTCTTGGCCATCTTTCTTGGTCCTAAAATCATCTTCATATATTGGTCATGTTTTCGTTCTATCTCTTCTCTTTCTTTCCATCCCCATAATTCTACACCATACATTAATGTTGATTGGATCATTGCGTCAAATAATCTGATTTTTCGACTGATGTCTCTTATTCCGCCTCTCTTCATCAATCCCCCAAACATTTGCTATCACTTTTTTTGCTTTAATGCATTGTTGTTTCAGGTGTTCATTTTTGGAGTTTCTTGCTGTGAATAAACAGCCTAGATATTTAACCCTCTCTGGAATTTTAATACGGGGTGTCCGAAAAAGAACTCCCTAGTTTTAAGAAACTGTTATTTAATGTAAAATATATATACATATTCAATAAAGTTTTTTTACCACTAGTACACCTCGATATGCGATCCATTTGTGGACCAATCTCCCTCCAGGTTTTATTAGTTAACATTATCAGGTGTGACCGATGCTACTGCCGCTAAGATTCTCTGACGAAGATGGTCAATGTCACGTATCTTCAATGCATACACAGAGTTCTTGACATAACTCCACAGGAAAAAATCCAATGGTGTTATGTCTGGGCTTCTTGTAGGCCATGCGATTGGGCCACCTTTACCCATGCTGGGAAACGGGCATCTAAGGCTGAGCGCCCATATTTTACATTAAATAACAATTTCTTAAAACTAGGGAGTTCTTTTTCGGACACCTTGTATATCTGGAAACAAAAAATATGGTGTGACAAGCACAGAACACAACTTTCGAGGGAAGAGAGTGTATGCTGAACGACCAATCAATCACACCAGATTTTTTTTTTTTACTCTAACCGTTAAAGCAAGGTTATAATAAAAGAATAAGATATTATTATTATAATCCCCCTTTCTCTAAATCACTTTAATTTGTAATAATTGCAAATTAAAATACGTTGCGTTGCATCATCATATAAGCACATTAAATAATCTAATCCGCGCAGAATTTGGTGTAAAGAAGAAGACGAAGAAGAAGAAGGAAGGCCGTTGCCGGTTTTAGTTTCGCCTTGAGGGGGGGACTCCACCCGTTCGTTCCTCCTCCACCTCCTACACCTTTGAAACGAGATCGAGAGAGAGAGAAAGTAAAGCAGCGAGCGCGGCGCGCGCGGGGCGACCGTTTTGTAACCTTGCAAGGCCATTGCGTGGCTGACCTCTCGAACTAATCTTTTTCTCTCTCTTTCTCTCTTATTTATTTTATATATATATATATATAAAGCGAGCACGCTCAAAGGCGCCACGCCTCTGATCATTATTAAAACGTGTGCAAAATGGACAAAATAAAAAAAAAAGACTTTACAGATGGAATTTTAGAATGACATGGGAAAGGGAAAGTGAAGGGTAGGGGGAGATATGCGTTGACAGGTTAAATTAAGTTGGTTGTTGTAATGAGTGAAGAAAAAAAATGAGATGATGTGGCAAACAATAGGAAGGATTAAACTCGGAGATGATGATAATCAGGCTAATTTATTTGGAGAGGCTCCTCTTGCTATTACTCAACGTTTCGAAGAACAAACGGCTCCTTCTTCAGGACCTTATAATTTAATGTCCCGTCTGTCTGTCGCGCTCTATTTAGGCAACTTCCCGTTGGAATTTCGAAATGAAATTTTATATGCATAAAGAGGACCTCAGGATTACAGGAAAATTATTTTCATCCCGAAATTCCTATAACTTTTTGAGTTATTAATTCTTAAAGTTACGATATATCCCATAGGAAATGTATAGAGAAATATTTATGTATTCTTTTCATTTGTGTATTCTATGAATGTAAACAAATCCTCAAGCAGGCACTGGATTGGAAAGGAATAATAATAATTTTCTTTTCATAAATAAGAAGAAGCCTGGCAACGGAGAGCAGCAACAGTCACAACAATCGTTGCAGTTAAGTAATGCCAAGCATGGCGAAAGCTCGGGATTGGTGACCGCCGGCAATCAGCGTGTGGAACGCCCCCGGTAGCCATCGATACATAAATTCATCACCCCTAAATGGCCTTTGTAGCCGAAAAGAGTTAAAAAAAAAATAAAAAAAAAAGAAGAAAAGACGAGGGGGATCCAGGGAGAGGGGGGGGGCGTCGCGGCTAGTTAATATGAATTACATGAATTACATTAGGTTTGTTCGTTTCACTTGACGAAAACCACTTTTTTGAATTCAGGGGACCTCAAAACGTGTATATCCATCAAAATCTCGACATCGAATTTTTGACATGAATCCAATTTACTTTCTCTCTCTATATATTAACATAAATATAGAGGTAAGAGAAAGTAAAAATATTTAGGATAAAGCGAGTGAGGTGTGAGCCATTCCTGAGCCCTCGCAAAGAGTAGGGCTGCGCGAAATAATGCGCAAAAGTGTAAGTTGCTCAGGCACGCTACCCAAGACAAAAGGTGCAAACTGGCTAGAACAAAACTGCAACTGCAACTGTTTTCTATCTGTTCATTTCAAATCATGAACTTGCAAAATGAAATCTTAATAACCTTCCCTTCAATTATCATTTTTATTAAGGGGCTACGGGAGTGAAGGTGTTACGCATGTTTTTCCCGCTAAGATGGCGTTGTGTGTCATAAAAAGTATGCCCAAAAAATCAAGTAATTCAAAAAATTTGCCAAGAGATGTCAGAATGGAAGCTAATAATATTTAATGCATTTGGTTGATTTTCATTGATCTTTTAACAATAAATACTTTATAAATGTTATTATATATTATGTATCTTTTATAAAAGCATAAAAATATATAAATATAGGCCAGATTAAGGGGATCGGCTGTTAGACTATCCTGCCATCTATTGCAAGAATGCTGAACTAATTTGACAGTTGATTTTTAAATAAATCATCTAAGCTTATTTTAAACATTTCTTAGTGTGTGTGTGTGTCTGTGTTCACTTTTAAGCATGAAGGAATTGAGCTATGAGGCTGAAATTTTATATATAAGTTAAACACCCCCGGGACCGGAAAAATAAGCTTTTAATCAAAATCGGCCAAAGAGTACTAGTACTTTACTGATGCACTTTTTCAGTTTTTTTCGATTTTCTCAAAATTCGCTCAACGAATTTGATTAAACTTCAAAAATCAATTATTTTTTAGATGCTCTTTCAAATGTATATTCTCGTTTTGCCCTCAAAATTGTTTGAAGCACACTTTACTCTTGTGCTTCATAAGAAAGATAGGAGAAATGGTTGCCATGGTAACAAAATATAAATATTTTCCCATACTTATAAATTTTACATGCCCCCGGGTCTGGCGTAGTAGGTAGCGTGCCTGGCTCTGGTATGAATCGCCGAAAAAACTCGCCGAAAAAATCTCGCCGAAAAATAAATAATACAAAAGTTCACCAAAAAGTGTAAACATTCTATATGTGATGAATTATCTTGCCATAAACAGTTACAGAATTGACCTCTCGTATGTTCGCGATGATGGTATTGAACGGGGGAACCTTTTTCTTTTAAAACTATTTATTCAAAACTAATCGTAATCTGCAGAAACAATTTAATTGAAATATTTATTTAAATGATAAAATAAAATAAAAATTCAATTCACAAACAAAAAAAAAATATGGTTTAGAATGTCTCTAAAAAAATAAGTTATTCTTCTAAAATTAATGATATTTTGGACCAGCCAACAAAAATTTTATTTTCATTGGATTTCAGCGCAATTACTAATTTCTAAAACCCTCACTCATCCAAAAGCTCGAGATCCTCGAGCTAGCATCGTCTCCTTAGCTTCAATGAATAAGGCAACAGTTACAGGAACTGCAGTTACAGGGGGTACTCAGCCTATCCAACTTGTAAACGCCCTTCAAAGGCCTTCGAGAAGTCTGGTCGTTGCTAAACAACCCACAGCCAGGGGAGTCTTCACCACAGCACATAGACAACCTGTCAAAACAAATGGTAACAATCGAATTTTTTCTCTTATTTTGAGGAATACCAAGTTGGGGGCAAAACTTTTTCTTTTAAATTATCTCCAATTATGATTTCATGTTTTTGATTTTCATACTCTTAAGAAATACGACATTCGATCTCTTGAATATTAAAAAAATAGAGAATTTGACTAGTCGAATATTAGTGATTTTTGTGATTCGACCTTTTAGCTCATCAACATTCGCGATAAAAATAGAACTGATTTGTGGGTCCTTATATGTATTATATCTTTATTCGTCTTCAAATTTTTTTAGGAGTGTCCAGTCCATCCTTTAGAGGGGACAATTTCTTCTTTTGACGTTCGTTTATTTTTACTGCAAAGATTTCTCTTTGGCCTTTTTTCCATAAAATAATTCCATAGCATGTCATTAAGAATCTTTTGTGTGCCGCTCCATGTAAATAGAATATTGCAAATCTTGCACAATATTGACAATATTGCAGCGCAGCAACATTTCAGCAATATTCCTGCAAATTACAAAGAAGCGGGCTTAGGAATATTGCTGCAATATTCCCCGTAAGGTTTAATACCCAGACAGCATGGAATATTTTACTGCAATATTGTCAATATTATGCAAGATTTGCAATATTGCTGCAATATTCCGAGCTGTCAGGGCTTCAGAAAGTTAGTAGTCAGACATGTAGATGATATTGTTAGAAACAAAAGATATCGTTGTTTGGAAACATTCGTTCTTCATTGTGAACAAACCCTAAAAAAATCTTTCAAATAGATTAGTTCAGAAAGCTGATTAAAGAGGCGTAACAAGATTTCCTTTCTGTTTAAACCTTTTTGAAATAAATATTCAATCACTGCAAGCTTTTTTTAACAAAGTCATCTTAATCAGCTTTCTGAACTAATTTAACATTTATGGTTTGTTCCCATAAAGGATGAACGTTTCTAAAAATATATATATATATAAATTCTTGTTTGTATCTGTCAATTATATGTCAGGCCACAAACTTTCTGAATAACCTGGTATTTTTTTTTACTATTCCTTTAATTAAAAGAAACTACTTTCAAATCCTGGTATGATATTTTGATTAATAGTGCTTTTCATATATTTGCAGCCTCAGGAGTTGCGACCAATAGTGTACTAACTACTAATCAAGTTGTAACTTTGACACACCAACAACAGGTAATCGTCATTTTATTATTTCTTTTAATGAAATTATTATATTTCAGATTATTGATGGAAGGTATCGTTGGGCGGTTCGTAGAAAAAAAAAATTTCACTATCACATGACACAGCTCTTCTTTCGAATAGAGCAGAGCTTTTTAAAGTAGTGAGCCCCGGCCCGCTAGGTGGCCATGGATTATTCACAGGGGGCCGCAAAGAGTCGCAAATGTAACAAATGAATTATCATTGTTAAATAAATTTATATATTTGAATTATAATTAACAAATGAAAACTCACCAGGACTGTGTTGATAATTAGTAGAAAGGATAGGTCGATTCAGTCCAATAAAAATATATAAAGAATAATTTTATATATTTTTTATTATTCAATTCAATGTCCAGATCTCAGACCTGACGGTTTCGGCTACTTTGCTGTTTGCCTTCCTCAGTGAGGGCCGGATCTAAATGATATACGTTATAAAATATTTTAATTTATGGTGGTTAAGAATTTTATTTTACTTTACAAACATATTTACCTAGATAGGTGAGATGAAGTTATCATTTAGATCCTTAACAAAAATATAGTAAGACATATAATTCGAAAGTGATACTTCCTCTGCTCGTCATGCAATTAGAATTTAAAACAAAAAATAATATAAAATATTATTTCTGATGTAGGTGTTCAGTCGGTAGTTTATCATTCGACTACTTTTTGTAGGTTTGTTTTTATATTACCATTGTCTCTTGACATTAAAATTATTAGAGACAATGGTAATATAAAAACAAACCTATTTATAAAGCAATCAAAAAGTAGTCGAATGATAAACTACCGATCTGAACAACCTATCAATCAGAAATTAAATATCATAAAAAATGAAATATATAGGATAAAGAACATATGTCACCCTGACTATATAAATAAAAATCTAAATGATCTAATAAAAAGATGCCAGAAGAATGGTTATCCCAAAAAATTGATTTCCAAACAAATTCGTAATTTTGATAGTAAACAAACACAAGTGAGTCCTGATGTCAACCAGCACATATATTACGGCTCTATCCCTTATTTGCCAGGACTAACCGAAAGAATTGTCAAAGAATTAAAAAAAGAAAAAATAAATCTTGGTATTAGATCCGAAAAAGCACTCCGACCCCTATTTTCAAATAAAACAAAAGTAAAAATTATGGAACAAAAAAATGTCGTATATAAAATAGAATGTAAGAAATGCCAATTAGACAAAAAACCATACATCTATATAGGTGAAACGAAACGTCCCTTAAAAACACGCCTAAAAGAACACTTCAACACAGTGAAGAACAAACAAATGAAGTCAGCGTTAGCAATTCATTGTCTCGACATGAATCATGAGATGGATTATGAGGGCTCAAGCATTCTATGCCACGAAAAAAATGATCAGAAGAGGAAATTCAAAGAGGCAGCTCACATTCAACTCATCAGAAATCGTACCATAAATTTCAAGAGTGACACAGAATATCTCAGTAATAACTACACCGGGATTATAAATAAAATCAACAAATAAAAGTTATTAATATTGTATAATTTTTGCTTTCCTACTTTTAAAATTTAAAATTTAAAAAACAATTATATAAAAATGTTCATTTGAATTTAATTAATATTTATTAATTTGTATTTGTATAAAAAATATTTAAAATTATAACCATGTAGTCCTAAATTGACCACTAGATGGCACACCTGTGCTCATGTCTTCCTCAAAATCTTTTTGTTTTAAATTCTAATTGCATGACGAGCAGAGTGAATGTCATCACTTTCGAATTATATGTCTTACTATATTTTTGTTAAGGATCTAAATGATAACTTCATCTCACCTATCTAGGTAAATATGTTTGTAAAGTAAAATAAAATTCTTAACCACCATAAATTAAAATATTTTATAACGTATATCATTTAGATCCGGCCCTCACTGAGGAAGGCAAACAGCAAAGTAGCCGAAACCGTCAGGTCTGAGATCTGGACATTGAATTGAATAATAAAAAATATATAAAATTATTCTTTATATATTTTTATTGGACTGAATCGACCTATCCTTTCTACTATAATTAACAAATTCCGATAATGTATTGAAATGTTGAAATAATAATTTTTTCCAAATATACAAAACTTAATGACAAATTACTGAAAACTTCTTTTGAAAATTGCTTTAATTGTCGCAAAAAAAAAAAAAACTCATTGTTGAAGATCTTGTTTTACCAGCAGGAAAAAAATTGGTGAAACGATTCATAGTTAGAAATAGCGGAACCTCTTAAAAAAAGCTCTACCGGGTTCACATTCATTTATCTGAAACGATATATTGACATAGTATCTTAGCAGGGGCGGCGCGTCCATTAGGCAAATTGGGGGGCCCCCAGGGCGGAACCTGGAGAGGGCGCAAAAATGTCAAAATAAAAAAAAAATTTTGGTTCCGCAAGCGGTACTCGAAAAGATTAGATTCCGCGGGCGACAAATTTTGGTTCGGCGGGCGGCAAAAATTTCGTCTCTCTAAAAAAAAGGTAAAAAATTTTTTCGGGCGGGGAAAAATTTTGGTTCCGCGCAAGAGGAAATGTTCCGCGGGCGGCACACGGGAAAAAATTTTGTTTTTTCGCAGAAAAATTTTGAGATCAGGGAAAATTTTAAGGAGGGGGCGGCAAATTATATTTTTAAAGTTTTTTTTTGGGGGGGGCGCAAAAAAATATCTTGCCTAGGGCGGCAGAATAGCTTGCGCGGCCCTGTATCTTAGGGTCTTGTTTTGGAATCTCACTTCTTCTTCAAAACAAGTTCCTATTATTCAGTAAATATAAGACCAACAATTAACAATGAAAATTTTCGATAGACAGTCTTTTAAGAAAAGTAGAGAATATATTATAATTGCAAATTGTTTTGGTTGCAGTTGCTCGCGCTCCAAAGACAACTGCAGCTGCAGGCTAAGGAGGCTGCGGTGGCGGCGGCGGCGGCGGCTACGGCCGGCGCAAGTCCGCCCCCAACTGCTGCTGCCGCCGCCGCCACCGCTACATCGCCTTCTGCCGCCTCCGCCGCTGCAGCTGCTGCCGCCGCATTATCGGCAGGCAAACCGCCACGGAGACGTTCAACAACCAATACAAATACCGGTGCTGCTTCTGCTGCTGCTGCTGCCGCCGCCGCCGCCGCTGCTGCTGCTGCAGCCGCCGCTGCAGCTGCTGCTACAGCCTCTGATGCCTCAAAATAGCCTCGGCTTCATCGCTTCGACTCAAGTGACTCAAGTCAATGTTCCTACCTCTGTTTTCTTCTTCTTCTTCTTCTGCGGACGCTGCTCTCACCTCTCTCGTATCAAACAGCGTGTTGTTTCCTTGTTTCTTTATCACCCCATGTCCTTGTTGAATGCATGCAATTGTTTAAAGATGACAGAGGGCCGTATTTAGAACCTGGATACGATTCTTATTATACAGGGTCACCCTACACTCCCGAAAATAGCATGTTCCTCTTGTGAATTATCCGAACAATCTCTTGGAAGATTAATTGATGTTCTTATGATCGAACTTGTGATTTTATTTAATCTTCCTTTCCCTTTAATATCGATCCCCCCTGTATAATAAAAATTAATTTTGTAATTATGATATTTGCATTTTGCAAAATTCTTATTTATATATTTTATTTTAGAATTTATTTATTTTTCTACAATAGTGAAAGATACACCAAAAAATCATATCTGCGTGTTTTATTTTTATCGACATATTTTTTTAGTAAACAAATACACATTCCTATTTATATGAATTTCAAGATTTTAAACCTGCATTTCGATGGGTTTTTTTTCTGATTACGGCCCTTGTTCAATAGCAATAATGTTTTGGTTAAGTTAAATGTGAGCTCCTCGGAAGCCCTTCAGATCAGCAATAAACGACGCAAAGTTCCTTTATATAAACCCAAAATTATTTTTTTTTTTGTTCTAAATTGCTAAAGATTGACAAAAGAAAATTCGAATTTCTAAAATCATTAATGAACAAAAAAAAAAAAAATTCATTATGGATTCCAATAAAAGACTGTAATTGTTATCGCCTTATTGGCGACTCGAAGACTAGAGAACGGACTTAAATTTTTGCTCTTCATCCAAATTTATGCGTCGTATAATTAAAATTAATTTTTTTATAAATAGCATTTTTTTTTTTTTAATATTTATAAAAATATGTTCCCTCCCTCGTTTCTCTTTGGAGGCTGTCATTTTCAATAATTTAACTTTATTAACGTTATTTCTCAAAATAAAAAATTTCATTAATCATTTTCAATTGTTGAAAAACTGTGGCTGAATGCCTTTAATCTTGACCTCATCGCCATTAATCATTTCATTTATTTAATAGAGTATTTCAAAAATTTATCGAATTCAAAACAAAAGTAAAAGAAAATATTTTCAAGTTTTGTGAATTTCGATTTTTAGAAAGATCTCTACGATTCGAAAACAAAACTCCCATTTTCCAAGGAAAAAAAAAAAATTTTTAGAAATTTTGTTCACTTTATAATATTAGCAGGCCTATTTTCAAAATAAAATGGAAATTATTTTTATACTCATAGGACTAAAAAAAATTTTTTCTTAAAATTATCAGATATATACTATTTTATTAAGAATTTTTTTCTGAATTTTATCTTTTCTAGTATAAAAAATGAAGGCCAAAAATTGATTAGCATACAATATTTTAATTAATCGAAAAAAGTGTGATAGACTCTCTCTTTCTCTCTAATTTATTTTATCTTTAAATGACGCCTCTTGAAGAGAACGTATTCTTAAAGTTAATATTTAATTTATACTATTTATATAAAACGAAATGAGTATTGATCTTAAATTTCTCCCAAAGATCGATACTCTAAATCGATGCAATCCAGTGCTTCTCAACATTTGAAATATTTTTTTAAAAAGCGATAAATTATAATTTTTTTTTCGGCTGATCAGGCCATTTGACTTTTAGAAATTTATTATTTTATTTATTAAATACAAATATTGATGGCATCCGGCGGGTATTCAACGGTCTTGATTTTTCGGGGGTCACCTATCCCGATTTTCAGCACCGCTTGGCGTTTAACAACATTGATCTTGATGGCTGTTGTTCATTCTTCTTGCCAGGCCCGCCGGCAAATTATCATTTTTGTTTTATTAAAAAAAAAATAAATAAATAAACAATAATCTCCAAATTTATTAATGTCTGTTTCGCAACTCACTAACATAAACAAACAGGGCTAGAAGTGGGGGAGTGTGGGGGGGGGGGGTTTGCTAAGTAACCCTAAAAATAATTCACAACACTTATTTACATATTTCTTTTTTGCATTGTTGTATATATTAAATAGACATGTCTGTATACTGAGAGGCAATGAGAATGGAAATCTCCCGTAACAGTCTTTTTTTTATACCTTAAGATAATTACTATCCTCCTTTATTCTATGCAAGAGAAAGAAACAACTTCTGACGCGAATTGATTGTAGATGGTTAGGAGGAATTTATTGTAAGGATCGTCGGCCAAAAATTAAATAATTTTGCATATTATCAGTTTATCCCAATGAGATGGAATCATCCTAAGTACAGGCAAGAGATGTTTTGTAAATCGTAACTTATTCCCATCCAATATGACAAAGTAGATTAGCATTCCATGAATCCAATATGACAAAGCAGATAAGCATACCATGCATGGTATGCTTATCTGCTTTGTCATAGTGGATGGGAAAAATTGTCAATTTGCAAAACATGATTCTTGTACTGAGACTTCTATCTCACTGGGAACAAAATATCTGCAAATATACGGATAATATGGAAAATTATTCAATTTCTGGCCTAAGGTCCTTAGAATAAATTGAAAAACAACTTCTATTTTATTTATCCAGCTAATAATAGGTATTTGTTCTTTGGCGAATATTGACCCTTTTTTCTATAAAAATATGTGTGTCAAACAACATAATATGTTAAATTGCAATCAATAAAGAGAGCCTTAATCTTATGCAATTTAACTTTCCATTTGATTTTTTTTTAAATAATAAAAAGACAAAAATATTTAGATCCTGTTACGCATTAGTGTGTCAAGGGCCAGCTACCGAGTTTTGAAAAAATTAACATCAAAGTTTTTTGTTTTCATTGGATTATATGATATAATTTTTTTTGTCAATTGTGCAAGTAACATTAAATATAAATTTTTTTAGGACATATTTCATAAAAAATACTATTAATTATAGCATTTGAAACAATATTCCGTGCTTAACTCAGTTTTTAATTTTTTTGGCGCTTGACACACTAATGCATAACCGGGTCCATTTATAAAAAATAAAAAAATAATAAAATAGATATAAATAATAAAGCAATTGAGAACAATAAAATTAACGAAAAAGTACAAAAAATTATGCATGAATGTTTTTTATATTAATTCCAAAATGTTAGAGCTAGAATGCTGCCAATTTGTATTTAGAGCATTTCCCCAGACCAAACTAATTTTTATATTGAAAATCTATTAATCTCAGGGAATTTAAAATAAGCACTTACACATTTTGTTCTATTCTCAAAATAAATATATATGTATTACAACAATGAGTGTAATAAGTTTTTTTAAAGGATACTCTTATGCATAATTTACAAAAGAAAACTTAGCACATGGCTTTTTTTTAGAAATTTCTTTACTTTTTGGAAATCTCTTTTCATTTAGTTTATATTTTCTATTCTGGCTCCTCTCTCCAAAAACCATTTTTTATTTATTTTTGGCATAAATAAATGTGGATAATTTGTATTATAAATAATAAATACGTTTAAAGTCTCAATGACTTCCAAAAAGTCTATTTTATGAGTTTTGATTTTTTTTCAAAATTCCTGGTTCTTTTTTCAAATTACTTCCCTTTTATTCACATTGATTGAGAGGAATCATTTTTAATTCATTATTCATTAAAACGCATACTTTTTAATTCATATAAAACATTTGATAAATTCACATTCATATTATAGCTTAGGCCTTGCTATTATATTTTTCAGATAGTTGAGAAGCACTGTTCTATTTTTTTTTATTTTCTAACCGTAATTTAATTTATAAATACCGTCGGATTTCAAAAGACTTATTGTTAAATAATTTTCATATTTATTAATTATTATTGTATTAATTTGAGATATGCTCACCAAGTGCTTTAGAGAGGCAATGGTCTATTCATTGAATTCAACATATTCATAATAAATAATAATAATAATAATAATACTTATAAATATATGTTTAAAAAATAATACAATTCATACATACTGTATATATGTAAAAAGTAATTTACTTGCAAATCTGAATGTTCCCCTTTTTAATGGAATAGTCAAATCCATTGAGTCAAACAAGTCTAGAGAGAAAAAAAAAACAAAACAGAAACTCATTAGGTTGTGTTGCTGACGAAGCCTCCGCGCACATCATTCAATTATTTATTCATATGCTCTAATCACACGATAATTATTAATATTAAGTTTTTTTCTTATTTTTATTTTATTTACTGCCCACGTTATGACTGATTCTTTTAAGGAGAGGGATTGAAAAAAAAAATTGTATTTATTTGAAAGTCTTGTTAGGCACATTTTGTAAGATAATTTATTTGTTATGACGTTAATGATTGAAAACTAACGTCATTTTTTATTTATATTAAAAAATTGTAAAAAAAATTATGCTCCTATCATATTTCTTATAATTTAATTTAATTATATAAATACTCAAATCAAATTTCTTAATAAATTAATTGAAATTTTAACCAGATTCAACAAAGAAATTTTTATTATAATGGAGAATTGGAGATATCAGCCAAATTAGAATGATCTAGGTTCAATAAAACTCCCAGAATAAGACATTTCGGCCTGAATTTATTTGGCCATCTTCAGCTATTGGGAATTATACACATAGTGCAAGTGCACATGTGATCAAACCAGGACTCGTCAATAATAAAATTTATTTACTTCATACAAAATTATATGGATCGTGTGCTCTAGCTAAGAGATAATTATCTGAGCTTCAGGGGCCGAAACGTCTTATTCTGGGAGTTTTATTGAACCTAGATTTCATTCTATTTGGCTGATTATCTCCATCTCTCCATTATAATCACATCACAGCCACAACCTCAAAAGGAAGAAATTTTTATTGCAATGTTTAAATAATTCTTTCTTCTTAAATTATGTCTCTGTATCTTTAATTGAGAATTTTTCTTAAATTTCTTTTCTTTAATTTCTGAATATATATACTGTATATATTCTAAAAATATTTGATAATTTAAGAAAAACTTAATTACCATTTAAGAAAAATTTTAACTTAAAAATACTTTATAAAATTTTTGCTGGAACCGGAGAATTAAACCAGCTTCTAGTGGACGCCCTTCACTTCAATTTAATTTGTAATTAAATTGAAGTGAGAGGCGTCCACTAGCGGCTGGTTTTATTCTCCGGTTCCTTCTATTATTATTTTTAGTTGGAATTTTTTTTAATTGATTAATTTAAGAGATAAGCTAATAAGACTGACTTTTAAATTAGGATTAAGATTCGCGATCCCTGACCAATTTTAGTCACTTTAGTATTTTACCATGAGATGCATAAATTTCTTCATTTTGTTTACTGAAAGGCGAACTCCCTAGTGAGTGAGTCTGCCCTAAAAGATAATTAATTTCGAATAATATACTCAGTCATTTGGGTTACCTACATTTCAAACCATCAAAAATGAACAAATTTATACATCTCATGCTATATATATTCAGTTGATTAAATTATATAGAATAATAAAATCGGGGTCTACCAGTAAATATCTTCAGGAAAGAACTAAAAAATCAAAGAATTTATATTAATGTGAGGTATGAAGAAGAGAATAGAAACATCTATATACCGTGGTATACACGTTTCGGTCATCTATGCAATCACCTCTAAAGTGTCAATGAAGATCCTCTAGAGCAGTGGTTCCCAACCGGTGCCGCGGCACCCAAGGGTGCCGCAAGAATGCCTAAGGGGTGCCGCGAAATATTTAGAAAAAATAAAAATAAAAATAAAGATACGGAAAAAACAAAGGAAATATTTTTGGGAGGGCAGGGAAAATTTCTTGCCAGGGCGGCAAAAATTTCGTTCCCTAAAAAAAAAAAGGTAAAATGATTTTCACAAGAGGGGAAAAAATTTTCCGGAGAGCGGAAAAAATTTCGTTTTGCTAGGAAAAAAAAAGGAAGGGTGCCCCTAGTGTGTAATGTTATGTTATGTTATTCCCAAAGCACCTTTGGGGTGCCGTGGACTTCAAAAGGTTGGGAAACACTGCTCTAGAGTTAATTGGCATGTAATCATACAAAGGTTACAATTAGGATTCTATTATGGAAAAATCGATTATCGATTATGGGAAAAATAATCGATTATACCTTTTTTTATCTGATAAAATTTTCATTTTCCCCCTCGGAAAAATCATTTGACCTTTTTTTTCCGAGTCTCATTCCATCTTTTCAAACGCATGTTTCCCGAAAAATAATCGATTATTTTTTTTAATAATCGATTATTTTTAAGGAAATAATCGAACAATAATCGATTAATCGATTATTTTGCGCAGCCCTAATTACAATGTCCCGTTTTTGTCACAAGACAATATGGTCAGTGAACTTTAGAGTAACTTCAATGAAAACACTTCAGTCCATTGAATGGTCACATAGATGACCGAAACGATGATGACACCACTAAACAAACATACATAGCTGCTTTTGCGCTTTTCTTCACACTGTAACTCACTATAAAAATAAATTGATGAAAATGAAAAATATATAATTGGCATTTTTTAATTCAAAAAGGTACCGTCTGGATATTATTTCTTATTTAATATAACAAATTCTACATCCAGTTGTTTTTTCATTCTACTTTCATACAATGAACTGAATCGATTTTAGTTGGAACTTTTAACCAGAAAAAGATAATTTGCCTATTTTTTATGTGTATTTGCACATATTTCATTCCCATCTTCAATACAAGCAACGGTTGTTATGCATATTGTATCACATTTCCATCCAATATGTTATAATAGATGAGCTCGCAATGATGTAACGATTTGCATAACAAAAGTTGCTTGTAGTATGAGATTGAAATATCTATAAATACGCAAATTATCTTTCTCTTGCTGAAAGTCCTGATAAGAATCAATTTCGTACATTTTATCCGTGATTTTTTAGTTTCTCTAATTATAAAAAAATCATTTCAGAGCTTCCCTTCTCCGCCACTCTACCACAAATAATGACCATACCAAATCGTACTTTCTTTTAATTTATGTAAAATATTTTTTTAGAAGAAATTATTTGAGTGTTTATTTTAATTATTATTGTAAATATTGTATTAAAAAAATTTGACCACTGTGTGGCCTCTATTTAGATAAATAATTAAAAGAATTTAATAAATTTAAAAAAAAATCTGTTTGATAAACTACTTAGTTATATAATATCGCTCACAATCTATTTATTGTAAAAATAAATTTACGGTATTTATTTTATTTGATACTTATTATAAGTATTTATTATTCCTTTAATTAATATTATTTGAGAATTGTTTGTAATATTTTGATTGTTTATTACTTAAAAAAGATTAACTTAAGAGTTAATTTAAATAAGATTTTAGTTGTTATAGTAGTTTAGTTTACTTTTTTATTAATCTTATTTAAATTGATTTTAGTAAATATTTATTTTAAAAACTATTGTTTTGATAACGTAATACCAGGCGCATGATATTGAATTTAAAAGGAATTTTTCTACAAAAATTCTAATTAATTATCTTCGAAGGAATTATTCAATAAGAAAATTATTTTCAAATGCTTTCACATGATATAAACCAGACGCGGTCCTTCAAGGGGCTATGCCTCCCCCTCCCCAAACTTTCACTCGATGATATTTTGGATTCTTACCAAGTAGGAGGAGGGAGGTAATAACCTCCTTTACCCCCCCCCCCCTCTCCTCCCCCCTGAGACTTGAGAAAAATATTTTTTTTGGCAATTAAAATTTATTTTTAATATAAAATTTTAAAATTTAATACTTAAAAATTTGACTTGTATATACTGTATATTCTGGTAAACAAGTACAGAATACACCTTTAAATTACGAAGGTAAAAAAAAATTGTGTGCTGTGCGACCAGTCACACTAGATTAGCCCCCCCCCCCCCCCCCACCGAGAAACTCCTCTGAATCCGCTCTTGATTCTTGCGTAAAAATAATTAAATTAGAGCCTTATTATAATTTTTTATTTTAACCTTTATTGGTAAGGATACTTTTTAATAATTCACTTTCAAAGGTTTTAATTTGTCAAATTTAAAAAAAAACCCCCCCCCCCCCACTCCAAGACAGCGCCTGCTATAAACAAGTGATAAACATCAAATGTAATAAAAAATCTCAAAGTTACCAACGAAATATTGAAATTATCGAGACTCTATTGGATTTGTAAAATAAATTTTTTATAAAAATTTTTGAAGTAAATATACTTAAATGGATATTGCTTTTCTATTTTCTAGTTTTATTTAACAACAAACGGAATTATTATATATTTTGAGAAAGTGTACTTTGAGTTTTTTTTTTCAGATTGCTGTCCCACTCATCGTTCTTTTTTCTCTAGTCTAAAATATGCACATGGCTTAGTAATTGTATCTCAAAATATATATTTCTATGGGTCTTTTTTATCGATTTTTAAATATTAATATTAATAGTTTATTTTGCCGAAAATTTAACCATAAACAAATAGAAGCGTCACCGTTAATTAATAAAGAGGACGAAAGAAATTTGATCAAAAATAGGGGGTATTTAAATTAGCTGAGGAAAATCATAGAAATTGGAGAGAAATCTGTGAGTTTTGAGAGTTGACATGATGTACCAAGCAGTTAAGATGGGGAGGAAGCAACGTAATCCAGCCTCATAATGGATCGCCAATAGGGATCATTAAAATGATACGAAAACTCAATTTTTTGATCTCAAAGAAGAGAAAGGGAGCATTAAGATCAAACAATATTCACCCTGTTAAATAAAGAACCTGATTTTATTGATAAGCTTTTATTTTAGATTTTCTAAAAATTATTTTTTTGCTGTCACTTCTTAAAACAAGATCACGTGCTTTCAAGGACCAAGTGATTAAGTTTTCATGATTCTAAATTATTATTTTATTTTATACATCCGATTTCCATCATTATACATATTAAAAAAAATACAATACTTTCTCCTTACTATAATACAGACCGGTAAGATAATTCGGAGGTATCAAAATAAAGAAAAAATATCCGGAAACGATTCTTTCACCAATTATCCGCCATTTTTTATCACTAAATAATTTATTTCTCTGGAAGAGCTTGACCAATTAAGAGGAACATCGACTATGTAAAGTTCCACTTTGTAGAAAACATCAATTTGATCAATTAAAAAAAATAATTCTGGACATAGAAAATTTTTAAATTAAAATTATGAATTTGTATAAAATACATCAAGAGTATATTTTAGTATCCCGTTTTATTTCCTAATTAAATGGTATAACTTTTAAAACGATTATTCAAAAGATTTCAGAAAACACTGTGATATTCATTTTAACACGATTCTTGAAGGCCTCATATCAAGGGCAGATCCAGAGGTGTTTCTCTGGGGGGGGTTATCTGGTGAGACTCGTAGCACAGCACACAATTTTTTTCTTAATTTCGGTAATTTAAAGGCGCATTCTGTACTTGTTTGCCAGAATATAAATACAAATCAAATTTTTAAGTATTAATTTTTAAACTTTTACATTAAAAATAATTTTTTTTTTTTTTTCGAAAAAAAAGTTTTTTCAAATATCGGGGGGGGGGGGGGATAATTACCCCCCCCTTGTATCCTCCCTTGCCTCATATAGCTAATGGAGGCTGTTTTCTGAAATCCTTTGCTTGAGAGTTTTAAGAGTCAAAAAGCAAATTAAACGAGGTATAAAAATTTACTATTTTTTTTTTTTATAATAATTCCCCATTTTTGAGTTCTTGTCATTTAGAAATTTTAAATGACTACAATTTTCAAACGAAATTGATTTTTAACTACTTGTAAGGTCTTTTTCGGCATATAAGGCCATTTAGACCCTATTTATTGCAAATTATTGGAAGCCGATTCAAATGAAATAAATTTTTCTCGATTGGGACGGGAAACGAACCCGGGAGCCTAGGCGCGAGTAGCTAACATTAGTGAGTTAAATGCAAAAATGCAACTCACTTGATCAAAATGTTTCAGAAATTATTTGGTAAAAAAAAAATATGACGGAAGGAACGTTTCCGGGCATAACCACCTCCGATTAACCCTTTCTAATAGTGCGGAAGAGTAAAAAAAAAATTTCCCGTCGTTTCTATAACACTTGATTATACTATTTTGAAAATAAAACGGGTATTAAAGAAATCCTAAATAAATGTAAAAATTTTTCTTATAGAATAATTCTTTATGAAAAAAATAGCTCAAAGTTTTTTTTTTCTCAAGACTTTCAAAATTGCTACAACCTCTCCTTAAAAAGAAAATATAAAAATTAGGGGTATTGTTATCGAATTTTAGTTTATGTTAAGAATTTGTATTTTTGTTCATAAGTGATTGTGAGAGAGAGAATCGTAAATAATTGAAGCCTCTTGCCTCCTATGACCAAACGATTATTTCCGTGCGCATCCTCTGTTTGAACATTAAATATAATTAAAAAATAAACGAGGCTCTTAATTGTAATTGTAAATACATATTAAAACATATATTTTTACCAAAAAAATAAAAACAAATAAAAAATAAAAATAATAAATAAAGAAAATAAAAAAAATCCTCTTACATGGATTAATCGGATAAATATGAAACATATTTATTAATTATTTAATAACATGGTTTGTAGTTTGTACCATTATTACTGTACAAACGTTTGCCATTTTTATGTAAATGATGTATATATTACTATTTAATATATCTACATAAATATGCAAAAGCATAATTGCTCTATAAGATAATATGAATGTACAAATTTACTTATCGCAATTGTGTTTAAAAAAAAAAAAAAAAAAAAAAAAAAAGTTATGATAAATTTATTTACAGAGTTTGAATAAATTTCTATAGCAGGGTTATTTATATTTCTTATCTTCCCATCTTATTTCTAAGAAAAAATTCCTCCCAGACTCCCCCAGAAGTCGTCTGCCCGGATCTGGGCTCAATAAATTATGGTAACCCTATGTTCAGGAAACTCCCCCTCCCAGTAGTGTAACGTATTTTAGCTGGGCCCCCCCGGGCGTATATGACGGGGGGGGGGGGCGAAGAGACCCTAGCCCCCCGAAACTTTTCAAATCTATTCAATATATACATATATACGGGTATAAGATACGGAAAAAACAAAGGAAATATTTTTGGGAGGGCAGGGAAAATTTCTTGCCAGGGCGGCAAAAATTTCGTTCCCTAAAAAAAAAAAGGTAAAATGATTTTCACAAGAGGGGAAAAAATTTTCCGGAGGGCGGAAAAAATTAAAGTAATAAAAAAAAAAAAAATGAAATACAGTATATTAATATTTTACCGAGATCAGAGTCACTGGTCACATTTACAATTTGTACCAGTGCATAAGGATCTCGGAGAATAAGAAGTCAGATTTATGTCCCGATTAAAAAAATTGTTTTTTTCTTGGGTTCCTATATCTGAAACACACTTACTTTGCCATTGGCCAAATGGTTATTCCGACGGCCATTTAATTAAATTAAAAAAAAAAAAGTATATTAATATTTAATCATTTTTACTTTCTCGTATAAAATATAAAGAGAAAGTATTGTAATCGTCAAAAAAATTCGACTTCGAGATTTTGATGTTTCTCCGCATTTTAGACCTCCCTGAGTTCAAAAAAACCATTTTGGGCATTATGTCTGTGTGCCCGTGTGTGAAATAATCAAAAAAGAAAAATGTCTTTCTTCGTTGATTATTTCAAAAACTATTCAGTTTTAGAAAAAATGTCAAAGAATAAAAACTTTTTAAAATTGAGTATTTTATTATAATATGTCAAAAAAATTGAAAAGTTCAAAATTTTTGAAAAAACTTTTTAGATAAAGTACCACTTCCAGGAGACGCATTTACTCCAAAAGTTGATAGAAATCTACAATTTTAGAGTAAGGAGTATATACCAAATTTCATCGATCTGGCTGCTTTGGTTTTTAAGCAATCGTGTTCACTCACACACCCCGACATAATTCCAAAAGAATATACGAGAAAGTTTTGGGGAAGTCATTCCCGATTTATTTTAGTAAAGATTTTGTCCTAGAGGGAGCCCGGGCCCCTCAGGGCTCAGATGAAAACGGAATTCAAAAAATTTAAATGAAAATTTGTCTTTGAGAGGGTCCGGGCCCCTTGGGGTTCAGGTTAATATGTCATTTTTTGGTGGGCTTGAAAGCCCACCCGGCCCGGCATGCGGACCTCCCAAAGTCCGGGCCCACTCGCATCGGGGTCTGCGGGGGTGTACGTTACGCCACTGCTGCCCCCCCCCCCCCCCCATGTATCCGCCATTGCCTCCGTGACTTTAAGACTATCAATATTGACATTTGTCAACACCACTAGCCTCATAGTCACGGCTTGGGGACCAGGAAATTAAATGAAACAATTTATAAGATAAATATTTTAAAGATGAATAAATATTAAATCTCATCATCTTTTATTAAAAGGGAAAGGATTTTGAAGCTTCCGTTTTGACGCGTAAGCGCATTGGTTGCCTATGTTCAAGGCTCGTTCATTAAGATTTTATCTCTTCGATTAGTAAAGGCGCGTCAAATGGTTAATTGCAGGCTTATCTGATTACAACAGTAGCGTATCTAGGTGAGGGCGAAGAGGGGCGCTCGCCCGCCCGCCCGCGCCCCAGGCGCATCAAGCTTTTGGAGCCCCTCGCGCATCCGGCTTTCCTCCAAAACTCCGTTTTTTTTTTTTTTTTTAATTTCATAATAAATTCATTTTATATCAGAAATCAGGAGAAAAATTACAAAAAAATAGATAGGGGACAATCTGGTGTGACTGGTCACAAGGCACACAATCTTCATTTCGGTAATTTAAAGGCGTATTCTTGCCAGAATATAAATACAAATCTAATTTCCTTCCCCCCCCCTTGTATCTGCCCTTGTATACAAGCCACTCTAGCGCAAAACAGTATTGGAGTTTGAGCTCCCTCTTCCATTCTTGGGGGATAGATGTGACCAAGGTGACATGACCAAAGCCGAGATGCTTTTCGATCTCGAAATTTCAACGGATGAATCATTTTGAGTTAAGAAATTAAAATGCAGCTGCCTGTTTCATGGTCTAACTTATGAGCTTAATCATTTATTAAAAATCATTTAATGCTTCTCTTGTAATGACCTTAATAAATAAAAGATTTATTAAATTCCTTTTAAATTAATTATGAAAGTGAAGGCGTATTAATTTTGAATATTTTATATATTATTTACATACTTTCTTTTCAAACTAACGAAAGTGAGTTCAGAGAGCATGAAATTAAATATTATATGTCTATATGAACATAGAAATAAATTAAAAAAAAAACAAGACGATTTGACGGAGCAGTCAGCAAATGATAATATAACACAAGTGATTAATAACTCTACTCTCCCGTACCATTATATATAATAATATAATGAGAAAGTATTATATTTTGATCAGAGGCGCCGGAACAAATTTGAATCAGGAGGGGGCAAAAAATTTTTTTTTAGAAAATTAAAATAATTTAATATGTTCAAATAGTATAAAACAAAAACAAATCTACTATAAAACTTTAAAAATTTTAAATAAAATCACAATTTTAATAAAATTAAAATTTTAAAAAATTTGCTAGTGATTTTATCAAAAATTTGAAAAAAAATGAATTTTTTACACTTTTAATTTTTTTAATTTAGAAGATTTTATTTTTTAAAAGTAAAAATATATCATTTTTAAAAATAAATGAAATAAAAGAAGAAATTTTGCCCCCCTCTGCCCCCCCCCTGTAGGATGCCAGGGGGGCAATGTACCCTTGCCCCCCCCAGTTCCGGCGCCTATGATTTTGATTAAGAACAATCTAACCGTCCAACTTTTTTACTTTCTCGTACCCTATATATGAAATATATAGAGAGAGAAAGTATTGCGATCATGTCAAAAATTCGATGTCGAGATTTTGATGGATATACATGTTTTGAGGTCCCCTGAGTCCAAAAAAGTGGGTCCCGCAAATTGGTCTGTGTGTGTGTGTGTGTGTGTGTGTGTGTGTGTGTGTGTGTATGCGTGTGTCTGTATGTGTGGACAGATTTTTAGCATGAAGGAATTGAGCTACCGGATTGAAATTTTATATTTAACTTAGGTACCTTTGAAGAATCTCAAAATAAGCTTTTGAACAAAATCGGCCAAAAAGTACTAGTACTTTACTGATGTACTTTTTCAGTTTTTTTTCGATTTTCTCAAAATTCCCTCCAAGGATTTTTTTTAAAATTCGTAAATCAATTATTTTTTAGATGCTCTTTAAAATGTATATTCTCATTTTGCCGTTGAAATCTTCTGAAGACCACTTTACTCTTGTTCTTTATAGGAAAGATAGAAATGGTTGCCATGGTAACGGAATTTATTAGATTAAAAATCAATTATTATTTAAATTTCCATTTATTTTTTTTTTATTTTATTTCTGACTTTGATTGTTTCCGGGAAAACATATATCACTCTCTCTCTCTCTCTCTCTCACTTGCAAACATTATCGCCTGTCTCTCCGCCTTCTCTCATAGGCCTAATGTTAATTTCCTATAGGGATTTGTATGTTAATTTCGATTCAAAAGGGGGGTCCCCTTTGGAACTTTTTACGCATTTAAACATTTTTTTCCAATTCTTATGAAATTTTGTATTTATTTACGATTCTCTATTGTGTATAAAATGTCCAAATATGAGATTAAAATTTTGAAAAATAACCATAGTTTATTTCAAGCAGTCAACATTTAAAATGCAAGTTTGAAACTAAGGTGCTATCGGAAACTAAATATATCTCGACACAAAAAATCTGGTGTGACCAGCACGGTGCACAACTTTCTCTTACCGAAGGGTAAGAGAAAGTTGTGTGCTGTGCGCCAGTCACACCAGATTTTTTATAGGTATTTCTTGATGTTTCGGGTCGTGGAGGTGTGTTTTAGTTTTGTTTCGGGTTAAAAGGGGTACCGAAGTTTCATTTCAAATAAAACTGTTTTTTTGTTTGTTTTTTTTTTTTTTAATTTAGCACAGAGGTTTGTCTTGTCCCATTTTCCGCTCGATCTCTGGAACTTCTTCGCGGATAAAAATGAAACATGGCAAATTTATACCCGTATTCATAGTCGTTCCTTGAGGAAGAAGGAATCCTTATATTTATACATTTATATAGGCATAAGGATTACTTGTTCCTCAAGCAATGACTATGAATACGGATATTAGAGTCGCAGATAATTTTAACAATAGAAGAAAAAGCGGACAGCCAGGAAATTATGATTTACGAAATAATACTTCCAATATTTGAGACGGTTTCAGCTTTAATTAAATAATGCACCAATTCATTTTTGAGAGTGTTAACTCAAAAGGCAGCGCATTGAGACAAATTATAGAGTTCGTTCGTCGGTATTAATATACATAAAAGTCTTGTATAGGCCTATATAGCTACGATGCAGCCAATTCTAGTGACAAATATTGATGTTTCTCCAATACTGGGAGTTTCATATCGTGAAGGCTCTTTCCTGACTGCCCCCTCCTTTCTTTTGTTAAAATACAACGTTACGTCTTATGTCATCGTAAGAAGATATTATCAATAAAACGAGAAGGGCCAGTGTCTTCACCTCATATTCTATGTTTCAACGGAAGGTGGGTCAGCACTGAAGTGCGAGGAAGTTTGCAACATTGTTCATTTTTTTTAGGTTATCATGAATTTATATCACTACAGACATATCATTCCAAAAACACTTTTTCACAAATTGATTTTTATATAAAATTTGCTAAACAATTCAGGTTCAAATCTGTCTTGCTGTAAATATTTTCAAACATTGCCAATGTCTCCTGTATATGGAGTTTACCTCTGTTGAGAGATTGGAGATATCAAAAAATTTTCTAATTAAATGTGATATTTATATTAATAGTGCATATCC
Organism: Euborellia annulipes; assembly: GCA_023213315.1. Classification (NCBI taxonomy): domain Eukaryota; kingdom Metazoa; phylum Arthropoda; class Insecta; order Dermaptera; family Anisolabididae; genus Euborellia; species Euborellia annulipes. The sequence goes on from JAKCPI010006205.1 coordinate 26,576, forward strand.
CCCCCCCTCCTCCACCCCCGAAGATCGAGCCTATCCGGGGCGCCGCGGCTCATTTGGGAAAGACTGGTTTATAATATATCTTTAAACACACTTCTCGAAATTTTAAATAAAGGCGAGGAAAACAATTTTGTTATGTTTTTTTGTAGGTAGGACAAACGTTCCATGGGCTCCGAAAATCAAAATCAGGATTCCCAGCCTATCTTTTTCATCAATCAGTTTAAAAAAATTTTTTAAACCTTAAAGGATTTCCAAATTGGACCTTTTTAAACACAGGTATATTCACAGAAAAACTCAGAAATTTGGGAAGGTAATTTTCCTCTGGATACCGATAGGGAGCAAAGATCTGGATTATTAAATATATTATATTATATTAAATAATAAAATTGCTCCCTATCGGAGGGATAAATTTTATCGCCCCCCCCCCCCCCGCCCTAAGCAAAAGAAGAATTTGATTATTAATTATTATCATTTTATTACTCCAAATTCGAGAACCAATCCTTCTCAAGAATTTTATTGAAGCAACCCTACAGAAGAAAATGTCTATTTTTGCTTGTTGACATATTTAAATAGGTGATTTTAGTTTTGAAGTAGTTTCTTGATAAGAAAATTGTTTTTATCAATAAGGAAAAATAAATTGAATTGTACTATACAGGTAATTCAAGCAATTAAAATTTAACGACACATTCGATCAATTATTCTCCTTTGTAAGTATTGTAACGAAATATTGCGACATCGCAAGTTTTGCTTTCTTTTAGTTTCTCCAATAAATAATAAAACAACAAAATTTTATAGGGAATATTATGACTTGAAAGTGGGAATCTCGTTGATTAGAATTTAATTTAAGTAAATTAAAAATATATATTATATGGCATATTTAAGGGTTTTTTACTGCAAAAAAATCCGGGCTTTATAAGTAGAGAGTTTAATTTCTTGGTCAGATTTATGTCGTCACTCAGAAGAGGGAATTCAAGGGAATTGAGTCTACCCAAAGAAAGTTAAAAAAAAAAAAAAACAAGGACAGAAGATGTGGAGAAAAAGAAAAAAATATGGGTATAATTATTTTATCTAGAGAGGTATTTCGGAGTACAGAAGCCCCCACGAAAAGTTAATGTTAAACCAAATAACTACCAAATATTATATTATAGTGAGTTCTCTTGACAAGAATCTGAAGCCAGGCATTTAAAAAAAAAAGAGATAAGAGAAAAAATTTGAAAACCAGAAAAAAAATCTCATCTACTTGCTAACAAGTAAAAAAAAAGTTTAATTAAAAAAAATCTGGTGTGACTGTCGCACAGCGCACAACTTTCTCTTACCTTCGGTAATCGAAAGTTGTGTTCTGTGCTTGTCACATCAGATTTTTCGTGTCGACATGTATTTAGTTTCCGCTAATATATTAAGGTGCGTACACATCTGCGCTCTGCTCCGCTCGCGAGCAGTTCGCGGCTCGTGTTCGTTGCTCGTCCCATGTTCGTTGAAATTATTTATTTTGACGAACCTGCCTCGATCCAAAGAGATGGATCGCGGCGAGCAGCTCGCGAGCTTCTCAAAACAACGAACATGGTGCTCGCGAGCGGAGCAGAGCGCAGATGTGTACGCACCTTTAGAATTTAAGATGTAAAATTTTTTTTTTTTTTTTTTTTTTAAAACATTCACACTTTTTTTCTCATTCACACTCACACTCACACACATTCACACAGTCTTTTCGGCAACTGAGGCCATTTAAGACTTTTAGACGATAACCGTTGAAGTAATATATATATATTGGGGGTTCAGGCATTTCTATTTAAGCCATCTGGTATCCAAATGGCTTAAATAAAATCATCGGACTGCCTGGGTCCGAACCCGCGACGTTTGGTATAGGAGGTAGGCACTCTACCTACTACGCCGAACTCGGGGGCGATGTAAAATTTATAAACATGGGAAAATATTTATATTTTGTTAGCATGGCAACCATTTTCCCTATCTTTCTTATGAAGCACAAGAGTAAAGTGTGCTTCAAACAATTTTGAGGGCAAAACGAGAATATGCAAAGAACATCTAAAAAAATAATTGATTTTTGAATTTAATTAAAATCGTTAGAGCGAATTTTGAGAAAATCGAAAAAACTGAAAATGTACATCAGTAAAGTACTAGTACTCTTTGGCCGATTTTGATTAAAAGCTTATTTTTCCGGTCCCGGGGGTGTTTAACTTAAATATAAAATTTCAACCTCATAGCTCATTTCCTTCATGCTTAAAATTGAACACACGCACACAGACAGACCATGTCGCGAAAACCACTTTTTTGGATTCAGGGTACCTCAAAACGTGTATATCCATCAAAATCTCGACATCGAATTTTTGAAATGAATCCAATACTTTCTCTCTCTATATATATTAACATATATATAGAGGTAAGAGAAAGTAAAAAAATAGTTAAATATTTTTCGAGATCTATATATTTGAATAAGAATCAATATTCCTCGATTTGGACTTAACTAGTCAGAGATATATTTAACAAGACTGTGAGTGTTGTTTATTGGTGAGACCAAACATTCCATGGCCACCGGAAATCGAACCCAGGATCTCCAGCCTTTCCGTGGCATCTGTGATGTCTATTGCACCAGGCCACCAGACCCTCGACCGAAGAATAAAACTCACTTCCCCTTATATGCAGTTAGTCGCGCAAGTTACTAACAAAGTGAAAAATTTTAAAGAAAAATTTATCACTTATCCGCCGCTTTTTAAACCAGTAGATGGACAGACATCTGGGTCTGCTCTAACACACTACTGTAAGCAGCAAAGCCCAGAGGGCAGTGGGGTTAAGTTATAGTTAAAAAAAAAATACTTTGCTCTCCTTTTTCTATAACTATATTATTAATTTTGCCTGGAAAAAAGCGGCAGGAAGGTCGAAATTTAGGGCATATTTTTTATACAAATAAACTCTAAACGTCTATTTCAAGTTTAGAATTTAAAATTCATTAAAGGCAATTTTTTTTTAAAGATAGACTATAATCACTGCGAGAGCCAACATTTATTTTGGCAACCTTATAGGTAGAGGAATTTGTTTAAAAAAAATGATAACACTTAATTTGGCAAGTGAGCCCAATAATCAAAGGTAATCAAAGGGCAAGAAAGGGAGTGAAGGCCAAGGGCACGGCCAAGGCCGCCTGTCAGCATTGTTATTCATTAGAGTAGTGTGAGCAGAGGAGAAAAAAGAAAGAGAGGGGAGAGAGTTTCGATTTCGAGTTTTCACTTTCCTCGGTCGCAAGTAGGTCAAAGGAGGCGGAGGTGTTGACGATCGTCAGTGGTGTCCCGGCTGCCAACCTGCGCGCATCCCTAGGGACTCTTTATTACCTCCTAATGTCCTAGGGTGGAGTGTAATCAGACATGCCTTTATGTGCACGTAAGTAAACACCACTTTTTTTTTTCTTTTTACACTCTATTTTAATGCAGAATTTATATAAAAATGACCTAAGTGATAATGCATTTAGTAAGTAGAACCTCCAAATTTTGGAGTTTAGGCTGTCACAGTTGTTATTATTAGTAAAAGAATTTGATTTTCGTTTTAACTGTGGTTTATCTGTAAAAATTACAATGTTTTATCCACAGAATGAGTGCCCGAAACGTTGTAATTTTTACAAATAAACCACAGTTATCCCGAAAATCAAATTCTTTTACTAGAACCTCCAAAAATTGTCGACATGAGAAAATATTAAAGACCAATCATCATTTAAAGTTTCAACTGTAGGCTCTCGTTGAAATATTTTGTAAATTAAAAAAATAACAAATAAATCACTCAGTTTTCTGTTTCAAAATATTTATTAATTATAAATTTCGATATTCATGTATCATCTTCAGATCTAATTATGTGTTAAATCTTAATTTATAATTAATAAATATCTTGAAACAGATAACCAAGTGTTTTAGTTGTATATTTTAATTTAAATAAAAATAAATTTATTACGACCCGCTTAGAGAAAATATATTAATATAATATAGACCTAATATATTAATATTTCGACTTTATAAAGAATATCTCCTATAGCAGCATTTCCCAGATTTTTTCGTCCGCAGCCCGATACGAGATTTTAAAATTTTCTGTGACCCACCTTTTGAAAAAAAAAAAATAAAAATAGTTTTTTAATAAAAATTGTTATTAATTTGTTAATTTCATATACATAAATTGCAATAAATTTTTTTGTGTTTTTACAATTTTTTTTCCGCAACCCGGCTAAATTTTTCCACGATCTGGTGCCGGGTCGCAACCCAACTTTGGAAAATGCTGTCCTATATGCTACTGAAATCGACTCTAAAGTTGATGACTAAAGCAGGTTTAATGAACTTGATTATATGTGTATTTGATAATCGCAGAGAGTCTCACCAACCCCGAAGTATTAATAACTTCAAATTGTCAAGAAGTCCTCGATCGCGATTTTTGCTTTCTCTTACCTATATATGTTAAATTATATATATAGAGAGAAAGTATTGGATTCATGTCAAAAATCTGATCTCGAATTTTGATGGAAAAACACGATTTGAGGTCTTCAAAGTTCAAAGAAAAAATATGGGGATTGACTTCCCCGAGACTTTCTCGTATATTCTTTTGGAATTACGTCTGGGTGTGTGTGTGAACACGATTGCTTAAAAACCAAAGCAGCTAGATCGATGAAATTTGGTATATGCTCCTTACACTAAAATTGTAGATTTCTATCAACTTTTGGAGTAAATACGTCACTTGGAAGTAGTACTTTACTTAAAAAGTTTTTTCAAAAATTTCGAAATTTTCAATTTTATTGTTATATTATGATAAAATACTCTATTTTAAAAAGCTTTTATTCTTTGACATTTTTACGAAAACTGAATAGTTTTTGAAATAATCACAGAAGAAATAGAAAATATTCGTTAATTTTGATAAAAAATCAAAACAAAATCATACAGGTGTCATTAAAAAAAGGATAAATATAAACAAATTCATTTGTTTCACAAATTCATTTGTTTATATTTACCCTTTTTTTAATGACACCTGTATGATTTTGTTTTGATTTTTTATCAAAATTAACGAATATTTTCTATTTCTTCTGTGATTATTTCAAAAACTATTCAGTTTTCGTAAAAATGTCAAAGAATAAAAGCTTTTTAAAATAGAGTATTTTATCATAATATAACAATAAAATTGAAAATTTCGAAATTTTTGAAAAAACTTTTTAAGTAAAGTACTACTTCCAAGTGACGTATTTACTCCAAAAGTTGATAGAAATCTACAATTTTAGTGTAAGGAGCATATACCAAATTTCATCGATCTAGCTGCTTTGGTTTTTAAGCAATCGTGTTCCACACACACACACACACACACACACACAGACATAATGCCAAAAATGGTTTTTTTGGACTCAGGGAGGTCTAAAACGTGGAGAAACATCAAAATCTCGAAGTCGAATTTTTTTACGATTACATAACTTTCTCTATACGAGAAAGTAAAAAAAGCAGAAAATGGTGTGTCTCTCTCTGTTTTCATAGCATGAAGAAAATGTGTTAGGAGGTTAAAATTTTATTTATGTATAAGTAAGGTATCTTCCTAAGGCCTGAAAATAAGCTTTTAAATAAAATCAGCCAAATAGTACTCAGTGGCGTAGCGAAGGGGGGGCAAGGGGGATCATCATGCCCCGGGCGCTACTCACAAAAGGGCGATAAATGGTCCGCAAAACAAAAAAAATATAATTTTAATTATTATTTATTTGGATAATTTTGTCTCAAATTTAAAGCCTAGCTTGAGCTGACTATTTATTTTACTTTATTTATTTATTTATTTGCGAGTATATTACTTTCTCTTACCTCTATATGTTAATATATATAGAAAGAGAAAGTATTGGATTCATGTCAAAAATTCGATGTCGAGATTTTGATGGATATACACGTTTTGAGGTCCCCTGAATCCAAAAAAGTGATTTTCGCGACATGGTCTGTGTGTGGTGTGTGTGTGTGTGTGTGTGTGTGTGTGTGTGTGTGTGTGTGTGTGTGTGTGTGTGTGTGTGTGTGTGTGTGTGTGTGTGTGTGTGTGTGTGTGTGTGTGTGTGTGTGTGTGTGTGTGTGTGTGTGTGAACAAAATATCTCAAGAACGAAAAGAGCTAGGAGGTTGAAATTGTATATTTAAGTTAGGCTCCCCCATGGGACGTGACACGAAGCTTTTGAACAAAATCGACCAAAGAGTACTAGTACTTTACTGATGCACTTTTTCAGTTTTTTTCGATTTTCTCAAAATTTGCTCCAACGATTTTTTTTAAAATTCAAAAATCAATTATTTTTTAGATTCTCTTTAAAATGTATATTCTTATTTTGTGATTGAAATCTTCTGAAGCCCACTTTACTCTTGTACTCCATAGAAAAGATAGGAGAAATGGTTGCTATGGTAACAAAATATAAATATTTTGCCATACTTATAAATTTTACATCTTGAAAATCGAATGTACCATACTGTCGGAAACTAAATACATGTCGACACAAAAAATCTGGTGTGACAAGCACAGAACACAACTTTCGATTACCGAAGGTAAGAGAAAGTTGTGTGCTGTGCGCCAGTCACGCCAGATTTTTTTATATATATTATTATATGATTTTCGAAGGGGGAGGGGTGCTAAAAATTATTATGCCCCGGGCGCGAGTTAGGCTCGCTACGCCACTGATAGTACTAGTACTCTACACATGTATTTTGCAGTTTTTTCGATTTTTTCAAAATCCGCTCTAACGATTTTGATTAAAATTCAAAATTTAATTATTTTTTAGATGCTCTTTAAAATCAATATTTTATCATTTTGCACTCAAAAATGTTTGATGCTGACTTTACTCTTGTATTTTATTTATTTATTTATTTATTTTTTTTTTTGATATCTTAAGAGAAAGTTGTGTTCTGTGCGACCAGTCACACCGGAAGTTTTATTTACTTTTTTATTTACATAAATATTAAGTCTGAAGTTTTTACATATAATATATATAATCCGGGCGATCATTGGTTCCATTTTATCCGGATAATCGAAATTCTACTATCTTAATATAAATGATCAATACCGTACTTTGCAATATCTTCTATGATAAGTTATTGGTTTAAAAGAAATAAATTGATTAATAGGATTGTTACGATATACGATATAACTTTGACTGATATTAACCTATTTAATTATGTAAATTTATTTTTATTTTTTCATTATATTCGTAATAAACAAAATAAAATATTATTACTATGACACTGAAAGATAAACAGAAAACGAAGTCAAGGTTCTACAATTACTGGCTGCCAGATTGTTTTTTTTTTTTTTTCACACTCACACACACATTCACACAGTCTTTTCGGCAACTTAGGCCATTTAAGACTTTGACGATAACCGTTGTACTTAATATATCAATTTGGGGTTCAGGCATTTCTATTTAAGCCATCTGGTATCCAAATGGCTTAAATAAAATCATCGGACTGCCTGGGTTCGAACCCGCGACGTTTGGCATAGGAGGTAGGCACGCTACCTACTACGCCAGACCCGGGAGCCCCAGATTGTTACAATTAGACAAGTTTTGGAGCAGAACTCAATAAAAGAATTGAGATTTTCATTCAGTTAACTTTGATATTTCATTAAATCATCTTCCCGTACAGATAAAAGGTTTAAATTTTACACATATAGGCCTAAAGGAGACATGTGTAATAAAATGAAGGGGTAGCGCGACTTTTTAGCCCTAAATGGCGAAGCACCTTGCACTAGTGGCCATAGCTTTTGATTCAATTAATCAACTAAATTTAGTTAAATATTTGTAAATTCTATTCAAATTTATTAATTTTTACTTTCTCTTACCTCTATATATATGTTAATATATATAGAGAGAAAGAAAGTATTGGATTCATGTCAAAAATTCGATGTCGAGATTTTGATGGATATACACGTTTTGAGGTCCCCTGAATCCAAAAAAGTGGTTTCGCGACATGGTCTGTCTGTGTGTCTGTCTGCTCGGTTTAATTTAAAGCATGAAGGAATTGAGCTAGGAGGTTGAAATTTCATATTTAAGTTAGACACCCACCTAGGGCGTGAAAATAAGCTTTTAAACTAAATCGATCAAAAAGTACTAGTACTTTACTGATGACCTTTTTCAGTTTTTTTTTCTTCTTCAGTTTTTTTTAAATTTGCTCCATCGATTTTGATTAAAATTCAAAAATCAATTATTTTTTAGATGCTCTTTAAAATGTATATTCTCATTTTCCCATTGAAATCTTCTGATGACCACTTTACTCTTGTACTTCATAGAAGAGATAGGAGAAATGGTTGCTATGGTAACTAAATATAAATATTTTCCCATGTTTATAAATTTTACATCTTGAATTCAAATGTGCCGTACGCCCTCGGAGCTTGGTGTAGGGGTTAGCGTGCTAACCCCGTATACCAAAAGTCGCGGGTTCGGACCGCAGGTAGTCCGAAGATTTTATTTAAGCCATTTGGATACTAAATGTCTTAAATGTAAATGCCTGGACCCCCAATATGTATATTAATCAATAACGGATATCGTAAATGTCTTATATGGCCAGAGTTGCTGAAAATACTGTGTGAATGTGTGTGGGAGTGTGAGTGTGAATGAGAAAAAAAATGTACCGTACTCTCGGGAACTAAAAATATGTCGACACGAAAAATCTGGTGTGACAAGCCCAGAACACAACTTTCGATTACCAGAGGTAAGAGAAAGTTGTGTGCTGTGCGACAGTCACACCAGATTTTTTATAATAAATTTCCTTTTTCTCTTATTTATTAATTTCAGGTGGGACTCTGAGATTTTTTTTGGAGGGGAGGGGGGGGGGAGTAGTTCTATAATTTTTGTTTATTTAAAAAAAAAATAGTTTTTATCAAATAACTTACGTAAAATTATTTCAAATTTGTTATAATATAATTGTTTGAGGTGGGAAAGCAAAAACTCCCCTGCCCTCCCCCCCCCCTTCCTCTTAAATGACGTTCCTGCATAAAGGCCTATAAGTTAAGAGAAAGTAAAATCTATAAATCTTTTACTTTTCCTTCCCGAATGGACGTCATTGTCCATGTGCTATAATTTGTATTAAAATGACTCATCGGATATGTTTGAAAATATACGGATATGTCAACTGAAATAAGTTTTTCTTTATCATTCTTTAAATTCTTTTTGGAATCAAAACCCAGTGAGTCAAATAATAATTAACGCGATTGTTCAGAAAATTCGCACATTGTTTATATTAGTAGAAGGATCTTCTACGTTTTTTCTATTTCTGATAATTATAATCATTTTGTAAATGAGAGTTTGTTAAAGTGGGTAAGGATGAGTCCCCAAGAAGCCATTTAGGGTCTAAGGATAAAAAATAAAAGAAAAATCGAGCTGAAAATGTGTATCGGAGAAAAAGCCATTTGATGAATAAACGCAATTCTCAAAATTTTCTTTTAGTTAATTTTAGTAAGAGTTGTTGCGGCCCGTGAGATTCATCACAGAAACAAATATCGCACTAGTAAAATAAATATTTTTTAATAATTTCATTCTTTTACCTCTATATATGTTAATATATACCGGTAGAGAGAGAAAGTATTGGTTTCATGTCAAAAATTCTATGTCGAGATTTTTATGGAAATATTGTACATGTTTTGAGGTCCCTTGAGTCCAAAAAAGTGGTTTTCGCAAAATGGTCTGTCTATGTGTGGGTCTGTGAACAAAATATCTCAAGAATGAAAAGAGCTAGAAGGTTTATATTTTATATTTAAGTTAGGTACCCCCTGGGAACAAAATTGACCAAAAAGTACTACTTTTCAGTTTTTTCGATTTGCTCAAAATTCCCTCTAACGATTTTGATTAAAATTCATAATTCATTTATTTTTAGATGCTTTTAAAATGTATATTTTCATTTTGCCCCCAAAATTGTTTGAAGGACACCACTTTATTCTTGTACTTTTTTTTTTTTTAACATTCACACTTTTTTCTCAATCACACAGTCTTTTCGGCAACATAGGCCATTTAAGATTTTAAACGATATCCGTTATTGATTATTATATGTATTGGGGTCCAGGCATTCAGTATCCAAATGCCTTAAATAAAATCATCGGACTGCCTGGGGTCCGAACCCTCGACGTTTGGTATAGGAGGTAGGCACGCTACCAACTACTCCAAGCCCCGAGGGCCTTCTTGTACTTCATAAGGATAGGAAAAATAGTTGCCATGGCAACAAAATATAAATATTTTCCTTAGTATATAAATTTTACATCTTGAATTCAAATGTACCATACTCTCGGACACTAAATATATCGTCGGTCCAGTCTAACTCAAAAAAAGCGATTTTTCAGGAGAGCCGATTAAAGTTTCTGCTTTTCCTTTCCGTTCATACCGTTGCCTGCGTTATCCGATTGTTGAAATTTTGCCCGAATCATCACAATCATAGAACTAACTCTCTTATAAATTTCCAAAGCTTTTTTTCCCACTCTCAAAACCATTTTATTTTTATTTTTTTCAGTAAATAATGGGTAAAACTCCAAGATGATCCTTTCTTGCACCGAAATATTTCAGTTTATTTAAGGTTCAGGAAATTCCAAATGAGCAAAGCAGCTAGTCGTTTTTTCAATTTTTATTTAAATATAAAGTGCCAGGGCCTTGGGTCATTTCCGGAACCTTAAAATTGTATTATCAGCTATACACCTCAATTAGAAATATTCCAGGTTTTTTAAAGAGATGATTCACTCTTGCACGACCCCCCACTCCAAAAATCCAAGCTCACTTACTGGTGATCCACTAAGTTGTTTAAGAAAAGATACAAAGATAGTAGATGCAATTTGAAGATAATTTGTACAAAAAACTCAAAATTGGTTTTTTGAGTTAGACCGGTCTTGTACTGGACCAACGATATGTCGACATAAAAAAAAATCTGAAGTGATAAGCACAGAACATAACTTTCAATTACCGAAGGTAAGAGAAAATTGTGTGCTGTGCCACACCAGTTTTTTTTCTTTAGTTTTAATTAAATTCTACCTTGGCCATGTCTCCTCATCTAGATATCTCGGTTTCATTTATTATCTCATATTCATATAATTGATAGCGACTTGTTGAAAACAGAATTTTCTACCGGCTAGCTATTTAGCAAAAATATGTCATTTAAGCCAACTTTTTTTTGTTCTCTGATAAACAAGCAATATGAGCAGTATCAATACTCATTCGCATTGAAGGCCGAACTTCAAAAAAAAAAATTTATGGCTAACTCGGAATTATGGTCTCAAATATGTGCCTCTTAAAATTATCAGCTTTTATACTTCAAATATTTGAATACATATAAATAATAATTAATTTTTCTAGGTATTCTTATCACTTCTCGTTCATCATCATCATTAAATATAGTATAAGATAGCTTGATAAGAACCAAAGAGGGAAGATCGTTTGGAAAGACCAAATTCTTATATAATTTTATAAGATTATTCCACGATTTAAATGGATCGTGAAAGATCTAATTAATTGAAATTTTATGTTATGTAAATACGTTATATTTACGTGACCATTAACCTACGTATTTTAATTTAAAAAATAAAATCAAACATAAATTATTATAATAATTTCGTGCATGAATATAATTAAATAAAATTTAGCGCCTGCCTAAGTAATGACGCAGTGGAAACAATAATAGGAAATCAAAATAATGTGAAAAGATCCAAACTATCCAGAGCGGGAGCAAAGTTTCAATTGAATATATTTTGTGTTCATATTTATTTATATAACATGATGATTGCTCGGGGTCTCCAACCTGAGGTTTCTCCGTGCTTGGCATTGCTTAACGATGCAACGATTTTGGTGACTGCTGCTCAAATCAGATTTATTTAAGGGGGGTTCAGGAGGTAGATGCTACGCATTTTTTCCCGATAAGATGGCGTTGATGGGCGAAGTCCAAATAGTTTGTGATGTTTTTGTTTGTTATTAACAGAATGCAATTTTCAAGTAGACAAATAGAAAATATTGCATTGGTGATTTACGGGACATTAAAACTTTTTATCTTTTTTTTCTTCTTGTAAGGAGAGAGAGAGAGAGAGAGAGAGAGAAATCGTAGGTGGATGGTGTCCAGGCCGAGAGAGCGCAACTTTCTCCATGAGCGCGTGTCCTGAGCTTCCTATGCTTGTCCCAATGTCTTGCTATTGTCATTTAAATTCAAGTAATGTAATCGACGAAATTCATTTACAAACCAAATTAGTATATTCAATTTTTTTACAATAAATAAAAATTAAATATTTATTTGCTTTATTGGAGTTACAAAGATTTTATGATCATAATTTGATTAGTTACACAACCACTCTTATTTATAATAATTTTAATAAATTACTAAAAAAATTTTTTGATCATTTTCCTGATGTAGGTAGGCATGAGCATAGGCCGATTTAGTTTAGATAAGATTCCGGGGGAAAAAAAAATTGCCTCCTCCTTAACATCCGGTGCGTCTACCGTTTAATCAGCCTCTGAGCTCATAATTAGCTATTTCATAAGAAACTTCGACCATAATCTCTTGGCGTTAAAATCGATGCTTATTCGCAAGGAACCTTATAAAATAGGGAGTCATTCGTCCGAGACGGACCCATTTTCTGATATAATTTTATCAAAAAATCGCACATTAATTGGGCATCTGGGCTGCGGGAATGTCATTACCCTGAACGGCACCTGTTTACAAAACTTTTAACAATGCTCCCGCCAGTAAAAACAATTTAAATCCAAAAAAAATAGGGGTATATTTTTTTGGAAGAATATAAAACTGTGACAGAACCAAAAAATTAAACTTTGTTTGGACACCAGGACTACGGGAATGGTATTACGGGATATATCTTGAAAATAACTATCGAGACAGCAATAAATGTGTACAAAAATTGTAGGTAGTCAACTTAGACATTAATTATAAAGAAATAAGTTAGATTGGTTGCCTATCTACAAGCAAGTAAAAACGAACGGGGGAAACAGTTTTTTACTTTTTCTTACCTAAACAATACATGGAATGGAAGAGAACAAGTACAGGTGCAGCAAAAGAAGAGAGCCTTTGGATGCCAAATGCCGCATTTGGCATCCGAAGACTCTCTTCTTTTGCTGCTCTCTTTCATTCCATAACATCGATAGCAACTTCTCTTCAACTAAAACAATACATGTCAAACCAAAGAAGTCAGTGGCTGTGCCTTTGTAATTCAAAAAAAGGTGCAAGAGCAGTCAAAAATAAAAGCCTCCAATTTTCAACAATTTATTGAGACGTTTTGGGAGAAATGTATTTTCCCATTTTCAGCCTTTCAATAATGATTAAGGTCCCGGAGTTAGTCAGAGGGACACAATAGGTGTATATGTTAGCGAGGTGAATAGGTGAACCAATATGTAGTAGAAAAATAAAAGACCAAGCAGCTATATTTATTTACAACTTTGAGGTTTAAAACAGAACTGCAGAATCTACAAATGGCCCTCAAAAATTCGTAGAGAAATTATTCTATACTGGTTTAAACCGCAAAAACCTCAAATGAGAGTTTCGATTTTCAAAATTATATAATAGTAAATATTTAAAACAGATCTTTGACAAGTGGCACATTAAAAAAAAAATGTAACCTACTTATCAAAATAGTCGTCTTCCGAGTCGTAATCATTTTCTTCTTTTTTTTTCTTTCTAAAATTCACTGTTGCGATAATGCAAATTATCATCACTCAATTTGTCAAAGCAATTTAGAACAACACAATGTGGTTATTCGGAAGAGTCAAGAAAGAGAGTTTGTTAGGAGAGAGATTCGTCGCCAGGCTTGGTGCTAACAAACCACACGAAGAGGGCTTTGCTCTTTTCAGGCGCCATAGGAGAAAGGATTTCCTGTTTTGCGTCCGGGGAACCCAAGCACTCACTTCTGACTCAACCGTCAAGTTCCGGATTTATGAACTCTGACCAGCGCAAACCTCAGAATTTTTTGTTCTTAAATCTAATTGAATAAATCTATTCCAAAGTCTCTTCTTTTGGAATAAATTTACAAATGATCAATTTTAAAATAATTGAAAGAGGCAGCGGCAAAATTTGTTCTTAGATAAATATTCCCTCCTTTGCATAAAAAGATTAATTTTTTGATGGTTCTCATTTTTTTTTTTTTTTTTTTTTTTTTTGCTTTTTTACTTTCTCTTACCCAGTAGCGTAGCCAGAATTTCTGCTTGGGGGGGGGCCCAAAATTTTTATTAAACCCCCCCCCCCTTCTCCAAGAAACTTCAAGTGGAGAATAGATAATATAATAATTATAAATAAAAAACAAATAAAAAAAAATTTTTTTCTTGAAATAAAAAATAATTTTAATACAAAATTCGTAAATATTAGAGATTTTTTCAATTATTTATAAGTTTTTTGTTAGTTTTTAGAATTTATAAGAGTTAATAAAATTATTATTTAAAAAAAAAATCATTAGGGAAAACATTAGGTATTTTTTTGTTTTGGAGAAGGCTTTGGGGGGCCCGGCCCCCCTGGGCCCCCCCCCCCTGAATACGCCACTGCTCTTACCTATATATGTTAGTAAACAGAAAGAAAGTATTGGATCCATGTCAAAAATTCGATTTCGAGATGGATATAGACATTTTGAGGTCCCTAGAAGTCCCAAAGATGTCAGTCGTTTCAAGAATTCAAAAGTTAATTCAGACTTTAAAAATGTTTCAAATATTCTTTCCCTCACTTCAAAGTGCTTAAAAAAATAATTTTTTCTCAATATTTCTGTAAAATCAAACTTTTAATCCTTTTGGATAAAATACAGTTATCTATTCAATAACGGCGAGCGATTCGCGGATACAGCCACCCACACATCATCCAAGTGTCAAATGAGGACAGGGGCTGAATAACTTCTAGTTTATAAACAAATGAGTGCGTGTTCCAGAAAGAAGGTTACGACCTTATGCAAATAGGGGCGCCACTATTTCATTATGAAAAAGACACTATCGGGACACACATCTATCACCAGTATTATTATTATTACCTAATTAGTTTGTACCAACAAAAAATTGATTGAATTATTGTCATATATAATCTGTGATGGCCATAAGATGCTCCCCCCAGGTAGGTCTATCCCCACATTCTGTTGTTCTAGGAAAGAGGGAAGGCCACGCCCTTGATTCCTCCTCTTCCTCTCTAAAATCCAGGAGATTTGAGGTTTCAAATAAACCCAACCAGTTATAATTTTTTATAAATATATGAAATATACGTGTAATAAAAAAAAATATTATGATTGCACGAAGTCTCTTGAGATTCAAAAAACAGGTCTTTGTTTATTAGAAGATCTTAAAGTAAAAAATATCCCAAAAACAAACAAAAAATTTAAAGTTTAAAATTGATATATATGTTAATTTATTAAATAGGTTTAGTCATAATTAATAAAGATAAAATATCATAAGTGACAATGTGACTCAGGTTGTCTTTGTGCTTGTTGATTTATTTGATAAATGAATATAATGACACCTGATATATCAATATTTTTTAAATATATAAATGAATATTATAAATAACGGTTTGATAACGATTGACATTAATTAATCTTTCTATATGGCATATTTTTATGTTTCCTTTTTTTTTTAATGATCTCATTTCCGACTGTGAATAGGCCTATACAGTAGCCTATTTTCAAAATATATTTAACTAACTTGTAAGTCAAAAGCTTAATTAGAGGAGCACTTTTCAGTAACATTTACCGAGAGCCACAAATAATCCTTCAAAGAGCATCAGGTTGGCCACCCCTTTTCTATAACATATACTTAAGGCTCTAGCTATCAGGTGAGGACTTAATTGTGGCGCTCACTGTACATATATACTAGGGTTTGGAAAAAACCGGAAAATTTTGAAAACCGGTTTTTCGGTTTTTCACAAAGCGGAAAACCGGTAAACCGGTTTTTTTTTCAAATGTAAATCAAGGAAAAAAAAATACTCAAAGCAAAATTTTATAGAATTATTTTTTAATAACCGCGCCCCTGCCTGCCACTCCAAATGGCTTAAATAAAATCATCGGACTGCCTGGGAGCCGAACCCAAAAAAAATTATTATTACTACTATTCTGATCCAGTGCCTGCTTGAGGATTTGTTTACATTCATAAAATACAAAAAATACATAAATTTTTCTATACATTTCCTATGGGAGAAATCGTAACTTTATGAATTAATAACAAAAAATTGTAGGAATTTCGGGACCCGAGTATTTTTCCTGGACTCTCCATAACGTCTTCTACAAGACTGCAAAATTTCGGTTTCAAAATTCCAACGAAAAGTTGGCCAAACAGAGCGAGACAGACGGACGGATAGACCGACACTCCGCTATTATTATATATAGATTATTTAAGTATTAGAAAAAAGGAGAAAAAATAATAATAAAATAATCTATAATTTTTTTTTTTTATTTGTCTAAGGTCTTTTTCGGCATCTAAGGCCATTTAAACCCCATCCCTATTTATTTCAAATGATTGATAGCCAATTCAAATGAAATAAATTTTTCTCGCTTGGAACGGGAAGCGAACCCGAAACCCCAAGCTACTAGAAGCTATTGTAATATCTTCTCTCTGAGCCATGGATCACGGGCTAATTTGAATACAAGTATTAATGAAGAAAAAATAAAAAATAAAAAAAAACCGAATTCGGTTTTTCGGGAAAAACTCGGTTTCTCGGTTTTTAAAAATTAGCCAAAAAACCGGTATACCGGTTTCGGTTTCCACCGGTGTCCAAACCCTAATATATACACAGCAATGCTAAGAGCTTTTCTATATAAGATGCAGTAAGTTCGGGTGACAAAATTGTTCTAATTAATTTTTTTACAAAAATATTAACATTTCGATTTTTATTAAAATTATATTACTGATCTCTTGAGAATTGTCAATATCTTGGCCGAATATTTTTGTTTTCATAACGAAAAATAATAATCCAAGCTCAAGTAAATCCTATACTATTGAGTTTCATTTCATTTCATAGAGGCTTATTTCCTGGCTGCCTGCTCCATCACTTATTGTTGAAATACAACAGCCACTTCACACATTTTTGTCTTATTAACGTTTTTCTATATATTGATATGAGCCGTTATTTTGAAAATGGGGTAAGTCTAATAGTCAGATGACAATGGATAAATTCTTCTATATTTAAAAATAACTAAATCAAAAGATTAGTTTATAAAATCCCGTTGAAGTGAACAATAATACCAATTTTCTTGTTTCAGATGCATTAATCCGAAGTCTAATTCTTAGCTGTGTTGTTGGCATCGCTTTTCTATGGGATGACACAAGTAAGTGAGAAAACCTGAATGGGCTATTAATTACAAACTTTATCGAAAAAGAAAGTGTTAGGGAATCCCCAAGGTTGGAGAGCTTCAATCTAGGTCATCATCAAATCCATCCTGGACCAATGACATTTTATATAATACATCAAAAATCTTTTACTTTTTGATTATGTTGTTAAATCATCTATAGAGTAATCATTTTAAAATGATCCAATCTGTTAAAAAAGTTTCTCTTTTATGAATTGTTAATATACCTATATAACATGATTGTGAGTATACTTTTTGTTTACGGGCCAGGCGTCCCTGGCTCGAACTCGAGGGTCCGCAGGCTTGGTGCAATGGATAGCACACCAATGTCGCGGAAAGGCTGGAGATCCTGAGTTCGATTCCCGGGGTCATGGGGCGCTTGGCCCATCAACAATAAGCATACTCACAAGCATGTTAAATATAACTATGACTAGTTAAGTCCGAATCGAAGAGTTTTAAATACTAATTACTAATTATATAGATCTCGAAAAATATTTAATTCCATTCAATTTTTATAGTTGAGAGTAAGACACTCAAAAAGATTTTTCGAGGAGAAAAATTCAAGGTATATTTTAAGAAAAATAAAAACAATTTAGGATAATTATCTTATTTTGGAAATAGGCAAATATCGGCCTCTTAATAAATTGATATTTAATATTATAATAAATTTTTTTTTCGGATTTAGAAAACAAACAAGCGATTGCTTTCCACAGTAAAATAATTTATTTAGCAAATATTTCGGATTGCATAACGCATTCCATCTGCAGTACCAAATTATATAAATAGGTTTATTTTCTCCGGTAACCTTCCTTATTGAATCGACCCAGCATTTCAAATGATTGGTGGCCGATTCATTTGCATGGGACGTGAAGACCCCAGGCACGAGAAATAAAAAGGAAATCATTAAATTATAAAAAATATTTTATATTCTTTAAAAAAAAGTATTCTTTTTTTGAAGAGGTGGAGGGGAAGGAAATCGCTCGGATTGTCCCCCCCCCCCAGAAAAAATTTTCTGGCTAGATGTCGAAGGGTAGCAGGTTTCCCCTAGCGGCATAGACAACCCTTTTTTTCTCGTCACTCTTCTGTTCTTTTAATTTTTAAAACAAGTGACTCTCACTGTATTACTTTAAGTACATTAGTAGCTAGTTAACTTTTTGAATGAACCACTTTTTCTTAAAATATATATTTTGATACGAATCCTATTACATTGCTATTATAATAATAATAACAATAGAAGAATAAATAGAATGAAGAGGAAAATTTTTAAAGATACTTATTACGTATTTCATATTGATTCATCATGTTCTTTGAAATAATTATAATATACGAAAGAAGAAGAAAAGCGAAAATGGAAGTCAGAGCTAGCTAGCAGTGTGAGCTGATAGCGAAAGTTGCATTTCACTTTCCCTGAATTGAGATTTTGCATTCGAATTCGGAAATAAATAACAAACAAATATAAACAAAATTTCGAAGTTTTAATTATAGAAATATAAATTTGACCTAGTTGAAATTAGAAAAAAAAAATTGGTGTTAATTTTGATTTTGTTTTCTTAGTTTATTAATTAAAATAGCGAAATTTTATCTCGATAAAAATAAAATGTCTTTGAGTCAACAAAAACAGTCAAATTTCGAATGGAATTAGTCATAGGAAATGAAATGACTTTACGTTGTATCGATAGAGAGCTATGGTCAAATGTTGGTTGAGTTTGAGGTCAGTTAAAATAAACGGATATCTGTTTGGTTTACCTATACAGTTTCAATGAAATGAAAATGATGCCAAATTTGAAACACATCTAAGCAGAGGAAGGGTGATACTTTCAAATTATGTGAGACTTAACCATCTCTCCATTCCAAAGATATAAGAATTATAAAAATTTATTTTGTTCTCCAAATCTATTGCCCCCCCCTCCCCCCTTCAAATAAAAATTCCGGCTAAGCTACTAATATATTAGTGGATTGTAGGTCCGAGGGTCGTCAGGGTCCCTCACGAAATTTTCAAAATGCTTTCTCTGAATCTCTGGTTAAAAGGAATATATTTATTTATTTATTTAATTTTCATAAAACCTTTGCCTTTGGAAATAAGTAGAGGGCTGTTCCCCGAAAATGGTAAGTGGTGAGGTCATATTTGAATTCAGGAGGTCATTTTACTTAAGAATCTGCAAGAATTATATCGGGGCTCGAAAAAAAAAATTTAATTTTGCTGACTAGTGTTATCTTTCTCTTGCCGAAAGGCCTTATAAATAAAAATGATAATAATTTATAAATTTTGTCTGTTTAGAGGGATATGAATCTTCAAATATGATTTCACCTCCCCCCCTCCCCTAAACTCTCAATAAAAAAGATATAAGTCCCGGATGTCAATTTATGTTTACTTCCTGACATATCAATATTGATAACCTTTAAATGTGGGTGGGTTCGGATCCCAATCAGTCCGATTAATATTAATTTACATCATGTGGATACAGTTCCAAAAGGTATAAATAAATGTGCCTGGACCTGGATATATATCTTATTTAAATAATGAGTATTTCCAGAAGAGTTTCTCGAGGGGAGGGGGGTAATCTGGTGTGACTGGTCGCACAGAACACAATTTTTTTTTTCTTTTTCTTTCAGTAATTTAAAGGCGCATTCTTGAGTTATTTACTAGAATATATATACAAATCAAATTTTTAAAATTTTATATTAAAAATAAAATTTAATTGCCAAAAAAATATTTTTCAGTTTAGATAGTCAAATTTTTTATTAAAGAAAAAAAATTATCAATTTTCAGTTGCGGAGGAGACGCCTAATTGGAAGTCCCCGGGCAGAGGGAGGGCAGCACGACTGGATCCCCAATGGGCATCCGAGAGCAACCGCAAGTAAGAAAACAGCCTTTATCATATAATCTATTTATTATAATATTTACTTAAATCCCTTCGCGTTCTGTTTTTTAAAATATTATAGTACTAGCTGGGCTATGACAACCTCGTTATTTTAATTTTTTTTTTTTAATTATACTTTTTTTTAATGAGTCCTTCTTGGCTTTCTTTGGACTAGCGGCTAACCTAATTATCTTCCAAAATAAAACCACTCTGGTAAAATTCTCTAAATTTAGAAAAATCTGGTGTGACTGGCGCACAGCACACAACTTTCTCTTACCCTTCGGTAAGAGAAAGTTGTGCACTGTGCTGGTCACACCAGATTTTTTGTGTCGAGATATATTTAGTTTCCCATAGCACCTTAGTTTCAAACTTGCATTTTAAATGTTGATTGCTTGAAATAAACTATGGTTATTTTTCAAAATTTTAATCTCATATTTGGACATTTTATACACAATATAGATTCGTAAATAAATACAAAATTTCATAAGAATTGGAAAAAAAAATTTTAAATGCGTAAAAAAATCCAAAGGGGACCCCCTTTTGAATCGAAATTAACATACAAATCCCTATAGGAAATTAACATTGGCCAAATGCGAAGATAAGGTAGAAAAATTTAAAACGCGTAGAAAGAGAGAAGATAGTTTTGTGAGAGAGAGAGATATGTTTTCTCCGAAAAAAAAAATGGGCGTTTAAATAATAATTGATTTTTAATCTAATAAAAAGAAAAAGATTTAAATTCGGTTACCATGGCAACCATTTATTTCTCCTATCTTTCCTATGAAGCACAAGAGTAAAGTGTGCTTCAAACAATTTTGAGGGCAAAACGAGAATATACATTTGAAAGAGCATCTAAAAAATAATTGATTTTTGAATTTTAATCAAAATCGTTAGAGCGAATTTTGAGAAAATCGAAAAAAACTGAAAAAGTACATCAGTAAAGTACTAGTACTTTTTGGCCGATTTTGATTAAAAGCTTATTTTGTCGGTCCCGGGGGGTGTTTAACTTAAATATAAAATTTCAGCCTCATAGCTCAATTCCTTCATGCTTAAAATTGAACACACACACACAGACAGACAGACAGACAGACAGACAGACCATGTCGCGAAAACCACTTTTTTGGATTCAGGGGACCTCAAAACGTGAAGATCCATCAAAATCTCGACATCGAATTTTTGACATGAAACCAATACTTTCTCTCTATATATATATTACATATATACATAGGTAAGAGAAAGTAAAAAACTACGAAAATCAGCCAAGTGTTTTCACAGTTTGCGTTACAAAGAATAAGAATCAATAAAATTCTTAAAATATTTTTATTTTATTAATCTATGCGCGTCCTCCAGAAGCATAGTAGTAGACCACTTGGTGCTGATAATATTGAAATGTGGTATATTTTATAATAAGGTTTATTTGTTAGTTTATTTGAAGGTTTCTTCATTACACTAGACGGTATAAGCAAGGGCATGTGACCATGGATGAAGAAACTGGTCCTATTTCTCTTACTTTTTACTCTTATTAAATGGAACTTTATATTTTCTCACTATTTAAAAATGTTTATAATTTTTTCTATCAAAAAGAATTGATTAAATTCAAGTTTTCCTTTTTTTTTTTTTAATATACTCTCCACAATTATAGCAAAGTTAAATTCATCGAAAAAGTTGATATAAAATAAAAATTGGATTTTTTTATCTTCTTTCTCTTTATTTCTTTTTACTTGTGATTCAATAAAGAAAAAGAGATATTTTAAAGAAAGTGAATTCAGATCAATAGTGAAAGGATGGAGATCTATAGATGATTCGTTTAATTAATTGCTCTTTATCCATCAATGATTTATACTTAAAAAGAGAGAAATTTGGAAAAAAAGCAAATCCCATATGATATTTCAATTTTCATTTAATTGTCTTTGATTGGATTCAATTTGTGTCCATAACGATTTTTAAAGCGTTTGACAGTCGATTATTTAAATAATCATTATTAGGGGAATTTTTAATTATAGACAACATTTTGTTATTTATTTATTAAAAATATAAATACTGTGTTTCGACTGCTTTTTCGGCAGCCAAGTACTGTACACTTGCTTCAACTCTAGAGGAACTGAGTTCACTGCAGAATAAGCAGTCGAAACGTTGTACAATATTTATATTTTTAATAAATAATTAATACAAAGGCTATAATTAAAAATTCCCCTAATAATAATAATTCAAACCACAAAAGCTTTAATAATCATCTTCTGAAGTCAATCATGGAAGTATATTGTAGGTAATTGGGCTTGGGCTTTCTTAAATCATTTAGTAATAGAGAAAACTTATTAATGTTCTTTAATTATTATTGCACTAGTGCCAGTCAACAATCGGACCCAGTCGAAGAAGCGAGGTTTTTTGGTCTGGAGGATATTGATGGCGCCGAGGTGTTCGATAGGGTGTCAGAGACCCTTGGAGCTCTCAACACTGTGGGTCGTTTCTTGGTCAACATGACGAAGAAGGGCGAGGCTTACGTAGATGATCGAGTTGATCCTCCAGTACCAGCCAAGAATTTGGAAGTAGAAGCTCAAAATGATGTTCCTGGTGCTCTCTATCTTCTCAGTAAGTCATCAAATATTTTATTAGGAATTTGGAATTGAATTATAATTGGCCCTGGCGCCCTCAGAGAATCCAGGTTCTGGGTATTTACCCTCTCCTATCCATCTCGATCTAGAAATCTACCCATAACTTTAAAGTAATTATTTTTAAAAAAAAATCTTTAAAAATGCAGCTTTATAGATAGTTAGTTTTTCAGAATTTTTTTCAAGTCTTCCCACTACTCTAGAGGTGGAAAATTTTCAAATCTATTAACTCTTTTTGTTAGGTAAGAACGTGTTGGGACGCAACGTGACGGACACGCTAGTAACATCATTAGGCGGTAAAGCAGGACCTTCAACGACTTCCCAGGGAGGGCTTCGCCCTTGTACTACGCCAAGTGGGCGTCCTGGGCAATGCGACGACCTGAGTTCGTGCCCACATCTTCTGCTAGATCTAGCCACCCTGAGAGAGTCCATCTGTTTTAAGAGTCTGTTCGTGCCGGGAGTCTGCTGCCCTGGCATCACACTACTCAGGTACAAACTTTCAGCATAGTCTCAGAAAAGGGGTTCTATGTAAAATTTAGAAAAATAAATAAATTTCAGACCGGTTTTACTTTTTACTCGATTTGACGAAATGTTTTGTTTTTTTCTAGACCAACAACGACTGAGGGACCACCGATTCCACCAATTACAAGAACAACGACACATTTACCTCCCACTTTTCAACCAGCAATTACAATAACTTCCAGAAGACCCAGCAATGGTGGATTAGCGCAGCTTCCTACAGGTTAACTCTTTTTGTTTCAGGTGTTTTTATAAATTAAATAAATTCACACTTAAATTTCCTAAGCCCTTGACTCTCAGAGGTAGAGCATTGACTTCTGATACCAAAGAACAAGGGTTCGCATCCCGTTCCAGGCGACAAAATTTATTTTACTAAACCAATTGAATCGGCCAATCGCTACATAAATTATCATTTAGATGCTGAAAGAAAGGCAACCAAAATGACCAACTCCCTAATGAATTTTTCAATTAATTGTTCCAAAGCTCCTCTAGAGAAAACATTCACTAATTTCTACAATACAGGGTATCTTATGTCGATAAATAATTTTTGCCATCAGGTTATACTTAACAGTGGAATAGTTAAGTGAAAATTTAATACAATTATTATTAGTAACAAACAATCTCTAACTTAAGAAGAAAAAAGTAGGTCTGCTTGTTAATATTGTTTTATTAATTAAGGAACAGACCCCTTTGTTTGAATGTGTTAAAAACAATTTCATTCAAATAGATTTTGAAATCATTATTATTATAATTATTTACTTTCACCTTTCGGTGACATTTTTCAACAAAAATTTTATACAAATATTACGCAATATACCGGAAAAAATTGTTTTCAATGAAGAAATACTAAATAATAGGGCCTAACTATTTATTTAGATCGGAGGTATTGCTTGTAAATTAGTTAATTACTAAAAGATTCTTAAAAAGGACTCAAGTACAAGCAAATACATATATGCTCTTGGGCTGTAATAAAGTGGTAGAATATTTCACTCATATGATAAAAATAAAAAGAGTTCACTGTTTTACTCCCCGTTACAGGTAGGGCTGGACGGTAAACCGGTTTACCGGTAAAAACCGGTAAAAATTTTTTACCGAAAACGCCGTAACGAACCTCTAATTCGGTAAAAACCGGTTATTTTTTCGAAAGTCGGTAAAAAATTTTGGTTCCACGAGAAAAAAATGTTCCGCGGTGGCAAACTTTGGTTCCGCGACGGCAAATTCCGATTCCGCGGGCGGCAAAAAATTGGCGTCTCTAAAAAAAGGTAAAATATTTTTTCTGACGGGAAAAATTTTGGTTCCGCGAAAAAAATGTTCCGCGGCGGCAAATTTCTGTTCCGCGGGCCGCAAAAATTGGCGTCTCTAAAAAAGGTAAACTATTTTTTCCGACGGGAAAAATATTGGTTCCGCGAAAAAAATGTTCCGCGGCGGCAAACTTTGGTTCCGCGGGCGGTAAAAAATTTTTACCGACTTTCGAGAAAAACCGGTTTTTTTTCATTATCGAGGTCGGTAATGAAAATCCATTACCGTCCAGCCCTAGTTACAGGTATCAAAAATGTATTACTATTGAATTAGCTACCAATCAATATTGATATTAATAGGCACGGATAGGCCGTATTAAGGCAATGGTCTTACTGTTAGATACCAAAAATACACCTTAAAAACGGTCATACAATTTATTAGTAAACGAAGTATGGAAGTAGAGGCAGTTAAGAAAGAAAATTCTCTGAATGCTTTACCAATCAGCTGGAAACGTTTCAGTTCATTTATTATGAACCATCCTCAGTTTATTAATTGGTGTATATTAGCTAACCTAACCTGACTAACTCCGAACAGGACTGATGCTCGGAGTTAGGTTAGCAAAATATACACCAATTAATGGACTGAGGATAGTTCACAACAAATGGACTGAAACGTTTCCAGCAGATTGGTAAAGCAATCAGAAAATTTTATTTCTTAGCTGCTTCTGCTTCCATTCTTCATTTACTAAAGATACATACAATTATTAGCTCTAAAAGAAACATCTTTTATCTTAAAGGAAAAAACAATCGAATTTACAAGCAAAAATATCTGATAAATTAAATGCAACTTTATAAAAATAGAAAATTGTTCTGTGCAACTAGTCACACCATCTTATCTTATAATTAAGTTATATATAGTTTCAGTATGTTTTATTATTAATAATGTAACTGATATAAATATAGGCTATAATCTTTAGTATTAGCGTCTCCTGAAATGACTTCGCCTTATTGATAGACAACCAAACATACATCTTGTTTTATGATTGTATATCTACAAGGGGGTTTCTAAAAAAATCGACAGATAATTGAGTGTAAAATGGAGGATACCTCTCTCATCATTTCAAAGAAAATTTTTAAAAGGCAAGAAAATAAAAACAAATTAATAAAGAAATTGTAAAAATAAAAATTAGGCAACTAGCTTACAAGGTGAGCGAAGCGCAGCGTAGCGAGCGCTTGTAAGCTAGTAAAGTTGTAAAACTTTACCACTCTTAATCGGCTAGTTGTATATTGGAAAAGTTTTAAAACTTCGATGCCTTTTTTTTTGTTCGCGTGGATATAAAGGTCGGTAAAAATATTTGGCTCGGGCCCGCCTGCAACTAATCCTCGCCTATACTTTCATTTTCGAAAAACTAAAGATATGAAGGGCAGTTTTTGCTAGACCCGGCACACTAAAATTTCTGGCTAAGCTCATTGGACATACACAGAACCTTAGAAATTGAATCAATTGACTTTTTTACATTTTTTTACTTTCTCTTATTTACTTAGGAAAGTGAAGAGCGAATTGGTCAAGTTCGGAACCAAGGTGCTAAGGGAAACTAAATATATCTCGACACAAAAAATCTGGTGTGACAAGCACACAACACAACTTTCTCTTACCGAAGGAAATTGTGTGCTGTGCGTCAGTCACACAGATTTTTACTTTCTCTTACCTCTATATATATATATATATGTTAATATATATAGAGAGAGAAAGTATTGGTTTCATGTCAAAAATTCGATGTCGAGATTTTGATGAATATACACGTTTTGAGGTCCCCTGAATCCAAAAAAGTGGTTTTCGCGACATGGTCTGTCTGTCTGTCTGTGTGTCTGTGTGTCTGTCTGTGAACAAAATATCTCAAGAAAGGAAAGAGCTAGGATGTTGAAATTTTATATTTAAGTTAGGCACCCCCATGGGACGTCACACGAAGCTTTTGAACAAAATCAGCCAAAGAGTACTAGTACTTTACTGATGCACTTTTTCAGTTTTTTTCGATTTTCTCTAAATTTGCTCCAACGATTTTTTTTAAAATTCAAAAATCAATTATTTTTTAGATTCTCTTTAAAATGTATATTCTCATTTTGTGATTGAAATCTTCTGAAGACCACTTTACTCTTGTACTCCATAGAAAAGATAGGAGAAATGGTTGCTATGGTAACAAAATATAAATATTTTGTCATACTTATAAATTTTACATCTTGAAAATCGAATGAACCGTACTGTCGGAAACTAAATATATGTCGACACAAAAATCTGGTGTGACAAGCACAGTACACAACTTTCGATTACCGAAGGTAAGAGAAAGTTGTGTGCTGTGCGAGTCACACCAGATTTTTTAAATTTGTTTAATTCTAACGAATACAAAATTTGTTTAAGGTATTTTATAAAAAAAATTCCAGCGAATACCAAATTTGTTTAAGGTATTTTATAGCATCTCAAACTATTTAGACTTCGACCCTAATATTTTAATTGTAATTAGTCATTTCAACCTTAAGCCAATAGGACCAGAAGCTAATACTTCATCTCTGAGTCACAAGGTCAAGTTTAAGGGCTTAAAAATAATAATTGGTATTAATATAATTTAAATAGATTTTATTATTCAAACCGGAAAACGATCCAATGACTTTTATCATAAATTACCTCTATTTCGAAAAAAAAAACTAAAAGATTTCTGTTTATCGTCATTTTATCCTTTTCAAAACTCTTATGGGAAATCCAAAAAAACACATCAACTCCTCTTTTCCACTAAGATTATCTTCTAAGCTACTGTGAATGACCGATATATGAGATTGGGGAAGTCCTGATTTTAAATTTTCTTTTAGACGATGGCACTGGTCTGTTTGCAGATTGTGGTGTCCCGGAAGTTGCTGCATTCCGAGTGGTGGGCGGATCAGAGTCTCTCCCAGGCCGTTGGCCTTGGATGGCGGCTATCTTCCTTCATGGCTCCAGAAGGAGAGAGTTCTGGTGTGGAGGATCTCTTATCGGGCCTAAACACATCCTCACTGCAGCGCACTGTACAAGAGACAGCCGACAGCGACCGTAACTCTCTCTCTCTCAATTTTCATTCTTAACAACGAAATTCATAATTCAAAGAGATTAGAATGGCAAAACATACTTATTTTAAATTAAAATTCAACTTTCCTCAAAAATATATTTTAGAACTATAAATATATTTTAATCATCTCTAGTAATTACTAAAGTGAACAAATCTAGAAGGAAAAAAATATTGAAATCAATGAATCAGCCGGTAAAAATATTTTTTAATTTTAAAATGCTCTTTTAATGCTATGGATTACACGAATATGATTTTGCTTCTAAAAAATTGAAGTATTTAGTAAAAATAAGTAGTAGGAAAAAGAAATCAAGGAAAAGAGAAATTAATTTAATTTATTCTATTGTCGTGATTTGACAATATAATAAAAATTCTTATTTCTTCATCTCCTGGTGCTTCTTACCTTTATTTCATATAAATAATAGGGTGTTTGAAAATTTATGTAATCATTAGAAATTTATTGTGTGATAGACTTTAGGTGAAAAAAATAAATTAAGGTAAAAATGAGGTGGAGATGAAATGGGGGGGGGGGGGATTAAAAGCCATCGGCGCCCTTGGAGCGCCCAAAGAGCTTTACTCCACCCGTCCTTAAAAACTAGTTACGTCAGTGCAAACCCAATCCCTTAAAAATAGAAGTATAAGTATAAAGTTAGCAGTCAGACCCCCTAGAGCCCTCCCCCCTCCAGCATTTCATAAAATTTCTTCTTATTTGTTAAGATTCAATAATGAACTCAACTTCAACTAAAAAGGAAAAAATTTGATGTGATGAACACAAGGACACAACTATCTCTTAACTTCAGTAATCATAAGTTGTGTGATGTGCTTTCACACCAGATTTTTTGCGTCGAATAATATTTAGTTTCCGTAGTTGGCCTACTATCCCCAATAATAATAATTAAAAAACATACCCCCTGTTCGAGTTTGCTCAATATACTCAATTAAACATAAACTCATCTAGCAAAATATTTTTATCGGATGATTTGAAGGAAGAAATAAAACAACAAACATTTTCAGGAATCGCTTTTTATCATACCATATAATTTGCAAATATTTCGGCCGACCTAACGCCTGGCCATCATCAGTGCAGGATATAGTTCTTTGGCGATCCTTCGTCTGGTGTCTCTTATCTTTTGCATGAAGTTCGTGAACGAGCACTCAAATGCTAGTCTTCCTCTCTTCATGCAAAAGTTTAAAGACACCAGATGAAAGATCGCCAAAGAACTATATCCTGACTGAAGATGGCGGCCGAAATGTTTGCAAATTATATGGCACTAGTCGCAAAGCCCGGCTCCGGCGGTGTAATAATTATATATATAGGGAGAGAAAGTATTGGATTAATGTCAAAAATTCGATGTCGAGATTTTGATGGATATAGGCCTACACGTTTTGAGGTCCCCTGAATCCAAAAA
Source organism: Euborellia annulipes (assembly GCA_023213315.1). Lineage (NCBI taxonomy): Eukaryota > Metazoa > Arthropoda > Insecta > Dermaptera > Anisolabididae > Euborellia > Euborellia annulipes. The sequence goes on from JAKCPI010006205.1 coordinate 55,558, forward strand.
AGTGGTTTTTGCAACATGGCCGTGTGTGTGTGTGTGTGTGGGTGTGTGGGTGTGTGTGTTCAATTTAAAGCATGTAGAAATTGAGCTAGAAGGTAGAAATTTTACAAAAAAAAGTCAATTTTGTGATTAAAGACATTTTCACTTATTAATATAAAGACCCAAAATTAAAGAACTGTATTTCTTTAAAAAAAAATTATGTGTTTAACAATAATGTAGCACCAATGAGCCTTAAGCTATTTAAAAAGATATAACATTCTATAGCTGATATTTTAACAAACAATTTTTGACTATTTAGGTTCAGTTCCCGACAGTTCACGGTGCGCTTAGGCGACATCGACCTCATACGCAGCGACGAACCCTCCCAAGCAGCGACATATCGAGTACGGGAAATACGCGCTCATCCCCGTTTCAGCCGAGTTGGCTACTATAACGACATTGCTATACTTGTTCTTGATAAAGAAGTGACCAAAGGTAGATACGTGGTACCTATCTGTCTACCAGAGGATACTCAGAAAAATTTCGTGGGACAGATTTCCACAGTTGTCGGCTGGGGAACTACTTATTATGGTAAGCCTACTCGCTTTACTTTTTTTTTTGGAAAAGCATAAATAATAATAAGTTAGTTATTTATATGATCGGCAAAAAGAAGAACGAAGAGGGGTTTTCTATTTAAAAAAGTTTTATATGATGTTATCTGAAATTTTTAGGAGGAAAAGAGAGCACAATTCAGAGACAAGTGGAACTGCCTGTCTGGAAGAATGAAGACTGCGACAGAACTTATTTCCAGCCCATCAACGATGGCTTTATCTGCGCTGGATATTCCGAGGGTGGCAAAGACGCATGTCAGGTAATTTATACCAGACTCCAAAAAATTTATTTCAAATCCAGTAGAATATAATAATTGCATGGCTATTTTTTCCGATTAAATAAAATAGTATAGTAAGTGGGTTAAATTAAAATCTTGAATAACAAAATTATAGATGAAGTATATTGTAGGAATATTAAATAAATTACGAACAGCCAAAAAGAAAAAAAATGAAAAAGAACCAAGGTTTCCTCACGCAAAGTCGTGAATCGTTACACATAAAGAATTTATTTAAATAAAAGACGAGATATATTTATTTTTAGAGAAGGTTGGAAAAAACAGCAAATATTAATTCAATGTCAATGATTCACCTACTAAGAAAATGATAACAGCATAGTTATTTTAAGAGGCTTCACGACCAGCCAAGGACGGTCTTTTTCTTTCAAATTCAATGTCAAGAAAGATAGCTAATTTGACTCTCGGTCAGGGTCTCTCTAAAGCAGAGACAAACATTACTGGTAATTATCACTTAGATTATTAAAAAAATCTTTCCTTGTCTCTTTTATGACCGGCATAAATACCGTATATACGACGTAAAAACCTAAGGACAAATTTAAAAATTCGTTATTTTACAAAGTTGAGCGATTTTGTCCCAGTTAAAGACATTATATCTGAGGATTTTGTAATTATAGCTGTTAATTATATTATTTTTTTACTTTTTCTTACCCTATATATAAAATATATAGAGAGAGAAAGTATTATCCAAATTGGAATGCCCTAGGTTCAATAAAACTCCCAGAATAAGACGTTTCGGCCTGAATTTCTTTGTCCATCTTCAGTTATTGAAAATTATCATTATAGGCCTACACATAATGTAAGTGCACATGTGATTGAGCCAAGATTTGTCAATAATAAAATTTATTTGCTTCATAGAAAATTATATGGCTCATGTGCCCAAGATCATAGATAAATTATTTACCTCTGATCTTGGGCACAGGAGCCATATAATTTTCTATGAAGCAAAAAAATTTTATTATTGACAAATCTGGCTCAATCACATGTGCATTTGCATTATGTGTATAATTCCCAATAACTGAAGATGGCCAAATAAATTCAGCCCTGGCAGTTTTATTAGACCTAGAGCATTCCAATTTGGCTGATTTCTCTATCTCTCCATTATAATCACATCACAGCCACAACTTCAAAAGCAATTATAATTTTAATTTCAAGTGAATCTATAAAAAATAAAATAAAAAACAATCAATATTTACTGAAAATCACAAAGTTTGGAGTGAAAGAGTACCGTCTATTGCAATAGCATTGAAGCTAAAGCCCCGGGAGTTAGGCAGCCCAAATGGCACACGCACACTAAAACTTTCTTGTCTATATGAGAAATACCTTTTTCAAAGCAGACAAGAAAGCTTTAGAGTGCGTGTGCCATTTGGGTTGCCTAACTCCAGGGACTTTAGTCTCAATACTATTGGAATAAATAGTACATGTATGCTGCCAATAATTCTCTCTATTTAAAAATAACAATAAACACTCCTTATAATTATTTTTAAATAGAGTTTCAATTATTAGCTGCATCCTCTTTCACTCCAAACATATTATATAGGCCTACAGCCACGATCTGTTATTGATTTGAGAACCACTATTTCTCAGCATCCCATGGACCAAATCTTTTAGTGCAAAATAAGTAGCAATAAGATTATCTCTATTTCCTTTTCAATCTATCTATCTGATTACAAATTTCGAAATAGGCCTATGAAAAATTTTAACTCTTGGGGATGACTCACAAAACACCAGGATTGCCGTAACCCAGTTTGAATACAGCTCAACTAAATCATAAAGGTCTAGTCGAGAGATTTTCAAAAAGCCGAAAAAAGAGGCCACGGTACCCCTGGAAGTTTTACCACAGATCTCAGATCTACTGAATGTACGAATCGGAAGATTCAACAAAGCTCAGAGCTCTGAGTAAATAGATATTGATTGATTAATTTGTATAGCCGATTGTCAAAATTAGGAAACCTTAACCACAAACATTTATCAAGAACCGTCAGAAGATAGAAAAACAAATGATCAATATGCAAGCAAAAAAAAAAAAGTCTGAAAAGGTAAAATTTTTTAAAATATAAAATTATCTTAAAACCCCAAAAATATTCCGAATGCATGTAGCTACTACATATTTAGTAATTTTTTTGTTTAATTAATTAATAAAATCAATGAGCATAACTAATTTTTCATGTGTGTAGCATTTCAATGCTTGTAAGCTTTTATTTTATGGTATAATATAACATCGTTCTCCCACCCTCGATTTTTAGGCTCTAAGTTCAAGGTCATGGAGAGATAATTATCCTAATATTTGGCAAAAATCCCAGCTCTAATTTTTAATAGACTTAAATTTATCTCTACTTGCCGTCGATCATACAATGGAAATTAAATTTTTCCCTTTCACCTTTATTTCGTGACAATTAAAACTCAAAAGTCATCTAATCCAAATCCGGATATTTATTTTTAATTATTCATTATTGAACAAATGTCAAATGACTCATTTTCTTAAATCATCTTTTTTGGAAACATAATTATTATTATTCTCTAAATTATTCTGTAATGGTATAAAATATTTTTTTTGTTATTATTAATGATAGTAGAGTTATGTAAACGTTCTTTTTCTTAATATTCGGTCCAATACATTAACATAACTAATAGTTTATGGAGGAATATATTATACTTGGGTATTTATTAACTTGTCAAAAGTTTGAAATATATACTTTAAGACTCTATTTTTTAATTCATCATCCAGATCATTATTTATTAGAAATAAAAAAAAATCTAGTGTGATTAGTCGTACATCACACAATTTTCTCTTACATTCGGTAATTGAATGTTGTGTTATGTGCTATTACACTTAATTTTTCGTATTGACATATATTTAGTATCCAGCGGTACTTTACATTCAAGATGTAAATTATTAAAAGAAAAATGAAAGTTGAGTTCACTTACTATCCATATTTCTAGAGTAATTTTAAATAATTATTTTATTTATTTTTTTTAATATAAGTTATTGGCTAAATGTTATTTGATAAAATAATAATTGATGATTCTTATTCTCTAGTCAATCCTCCAGGAAATTTTTTATTCAATTTTTGAGCATTTTTTCCTCTATTAAGGAGTGAAATAAATTTGGCAACTCTTTGCCTAGAGGCATATACGTATAATAAAATTGCTTGTTTTCCAGGGGGATAGCGGTGGACCATTGATGCTGCGAGAGGTAGATAAACGTTGGATTCAGATCGGTATCGTCTCTTTTGGGAACAAATGTGGAGAACCTGGATATCCAGGGGTGTACACTCGGATTACAGAGTACTTAGACTGGATTAAGGCCAATTTGGTTGCCTAGGTTAGCTAGGCTTAAACTAAGTCATGTCTTATATTTAGAAATTATTTCCTCATCAGAAAAAAAACCTAAATATTTTTATTATTTATTGTAACTGATTCATTGAATCAATTATAGTTAATTATATTAAATAACGAACGTAAATATATAATTAAGCCTTCTGTTCTCAAAGTTATTGTACAAGAATTTTATTCTTTTGTTTTATTTTAATTAAATGCTAAGATCTTCATTATCATTAATTAAATAAAAATATTCAATTCAATTATTAACAAAAACTTATAAATGTAAATTAATCTTTCGTGTATCAAGAACAAAAAGATTAGACATAAATTTATTAAAAAGAAACATTCATTAAAGCTTAATGACCGGGAGCAGGGGTAAGGATAGGAGAAACCTCCCCCTGACCCCTAAATCCCAAATCAGCTCGAAATTAAAGTAATGGGATGATCCAAATAAATTTGTTATTAATGATTATTCTATAACAAAAGCCAAGGTGCCCCTTCGACAAAAAGAGATTCTGGCTGCTACTGTACAGTAACGGTCTCAGGATTTTGTTAAGGAGGGGTGGGGGGACGAAATTTTTGGTGTAGGAGAGGCAGTGACGCATTTAAGTAAAATATTTTTCTATAAATTTTTAAACTCTAAAGCCTGAAAACATCCATCTTTAAAGTCAAAAAAAAGTTGTAAAGCCAAGATTTATTTATTTTAAAACCACCACAATTTTAAATTGTCTAATAGCCAGTATTTATTTAATTAAAATTTACATTAACTGTAAATTTAATTTTTTTTTCTAAAGGCTATTCTCTCTTGTTCCTTTCTCTTGATAATTCCCTTAAATGACCATTAAATATTAATATGCAAAAAAAAAAAAAAAAAAAAAAATTAAAATAAACTGATGAGGAAATTGAAGAGTTGCCAAATGTGAGATTCTTTTCTCAAAGAATTATTTATTGTATTATATATAGATATATTAAATTAAATAGTATTAATGTGAATATTAAATAGGTCTATACTTTTATAAATAGACAAATAAATATTTTTTGAATTGTATTTACAAAATAAATAGATGTATATAAAAAAATTTGTGTAATATGTTCTAATTAATAGTTTTGATATATAATAAAAAAACTCGCTATCTACTTTCCATCTTATATCCTATTCATAATTGAATCCGCAACGAGAAAATTTGAAGCATAGCTCATTTTATCGACGGAAAAAGTCATTTTATTTAAGTAAGTATTAATAAATTATATTAAATTTTATTAAAAACCAAATAAAAAATGATTAATCATCTCTACGATGGTTTCAGTGGCGTTTTGAAAGAGGATATCACTTCCCCTTTGGGTTTTTCTCAAAAAATACATACAAATGATCATTAAAAGTAAGAAAAAAGCAATTAAAATTAAGCTTTAAATTTGGGTTTAATAGTAGTGGTTTTCTTATATGATTGTTCCCAATTAATATAAATAAATATGGAAAGTGTCAGAACCAAAATAAAAATAAAAATTTTCTATTTGGTCAAAAATTGGTAGTAGAAAAAGTTTTTCGATCCAGGACGAAGCACAAAACAGAGATAAGGCGTTCGCTTCCCGTTTCATACATTTGAAATAAATAAGAGACGGTGATCAGATGCCAAAAGACTCGGGAAATTTGGAAGTTATTAACAAGCACTTATTCATCATGGGATGTACAAAGGAAATAAAAAAAAAAGAAAAAAAAATAAAAAAAATTATTCAATCTCTCCACTTTCTTCAATATCATTAGTAATAAATAAATAAAATGGACTTTTCTATGAGTCATTTTATACAATGAATTTCTCAAACTTTCTTCATTTGATATTATAATTTCCATTCTTACAAGAAAATCATTTTATCTACTTCAGTAATGATGATGGTGGAGTCATGAAAAAAACAAGACGAATGCAGCCAAATATTCTTTTATTTTAAATCTCGCTCTCGCGGCTGACGTTTCGGCCCGAGGTCTAGGCCATCTTCAGAACAGGCTGGCAATAATCAAAAAGTGTGGAAATTTGCAACAACACCGATAACATTCAGCATTTGTGAGGTATGTCTTTGTGGCTGGAAGTATTATTGAGGAGTCAAAAAAAAATCCAAGACATAGGCAGCCAAAATTATTTCTTTTCAGCATTTGGTCCGCTCACAGCAAAACGTAGAGAAAAAAAAAACCTAGACCTCGGGCCGAAACGTCAGCCGTGAGGACCGAAACGTCAGCCGTGAGGGGCGAGATTTAAAATAAAAGAATATTTGGCTGCATTCGTCTTGTTTTTTTCATGACTCGATCATCATTAAGCCTACAGCCACAGATCTTTATCGATTGTTCTTCAGTAATGTCCACATGAACGTAACTAGGATTTGGGACCAGCCATCCTCGCTGGAGGGGGAGCAATGGGACCAGCGGCCCTCCGCGAGACCTGGAAGACCCCATATTGACTCACTTTTTCTTGGGTCGGGAAGCTTTTTTTTGGGGGGGGCATGAGCCGGGACCCCCCTAGTTACGCCCATATATATAGGGACTCAGTTTTCACGTTAGGTCCTAAGCCGAAAGGCAAAAATCCTACTTTTAAGATGCCTCTTTTATTAGATCTCTTGGTTAAATATAAATAATAAACACCAACTCGCAGTCTCCAGGTAGTATAATTATATTAAGAGAGAAAGAATTATATAATTAATTCCCTCGATTATCGTATTCATTGCCTAATGATTATAATATATGATTAGATTAAATGTTTTTTTCATGTGTATTGTCCACGTGAGGGGAAGAGTGAATGTATGAAGGAGACAATTTCAATCCAACCAAATAGGATCTTCCAAGTGACGCATTCAAAGTCATTTTTTAGGTCAACCAATATGGGGCAATCCGAAGGCGTTGCTTGTCGCAGTACTTTTTGTTTCAGGCACCTCCGGGTCTCTCATGACGTCACAACTCTTTTGATTGATTGATAGATAAAACATATGAAAAAAAGAGAGAAAATTTTTTTTAAAAGTTCAATAAATATTCAAATATACGAAAATTTAAAAATTTGTATGTATAAATCTCTTATTTATTTCATATCATTACATTCTTCCTCCATCAGGAGTCTAGATTAATGGACCTTTATAAAAAATAGGCTCAAAAAATTCTATTTGAACTAAAGAAATTAAAAATAACTCTGTTATGAGATCTGAATTGGGGACTAAGCTATTTTACAGCATGAATTCTAAATTCTTTCTTTTTCTTTTATCCTGCCCTTTAATTATTTTGTCCCGCTGATAAATAGTCCTTATTAATCTTTTTTTTATATTTTTTTAAGGTATATTCGGTAAAGGAGGCCATTTAGATCCCGTCTCTATTTATTTCAATTTATTGGTAGCCAATAAAATTGAAATAAATTGTAGCATGGATGCGAACCCGCGACCCTTAGTACAATGGGCCAGCACGCTAACTCCTACACCAAGACCCGAGGGCCAATAATTATCTTGAATTTCATCTAATATAGGGTTGTCATATGCTATCTATATACAGTATATTGAAATAAATACATTTACAAAAAAATAAAAAGTCCCATGATGACCGATAAAGTCTTTTCAATTAGCTCCCTTTGCCTATTTGCAAATATTAATTAATTTTTGTTGTTTATTAAAATTTTATACATTTATTAATATTCATGGCATACTCGTATTTTTTTCTTCGAACATTAAAAATTCAAATAAGCTCAAGTTCCAATTGTATGTTTAGAAATAGTCTTCTCTAGAGAGAATACTTATAGAGAAATATTGACAATATTTAACATTTACGAATAAACATGTTTTATTTGTCGGCAAGGTCTCCTGAGTAATGTTATATTAATAACAGATTCAGATTTCCAGAGGGTTTCGGGTTGTGAGAGGTGACTGTCACAAAGGGAGAAAGAGGGGAGGGGGAGATCCAGATGAACTTTACAAGTTGAATCAGCAAATCTCATTGGCCAATCACCTCCCGGAATAAATTCCATGCAATCCTGTTTGATCAGCTTGATTCTGTTTTTACTCTCTACGAAAAGTTGCGTAGTTATATAAATTGATTAATTAATTTCTTTTGAATAATGATTTTTTTTTTAAATTAATTTTAACCCTTGGATGTGTTTATATCAAATAATTTATTTTTTATTTAAGTAATTTTCGGTAACTGATTCGATTCCTTTTTATGGGCGTTTGACAGTTTTGTTTCTCGGGACACCTATCAAGAGATTAAGCGCTGGCAATTTTTTAGTTATAACGATCATAGTGAATTGTTTTTTCTTCTTGCCACGGCCGCAAGCAACAAAATAAATTAAATGATGAATTTAATCTTACAATTAGTCCTTGTCCTCCCCCCCCCCCGAGACCGGGAGGTTATAGATATTAACAAACGTCAAAATGGATATTCTAAAAGCCAAGGGGAGTGTGGTCAAATCTCAGAGACTTCGAAGAATTTATTTAAATCATTTTGATACCAAATGATATAAATAAATATAATTAAATATTTATTAATTCATGTACCCTAAAAAAGTGGGGGGGGGGGTGCCGCCGGGAGTTAAACTACGAATTCATCAATTTGTACTCGATGTACCCATACCACTAGACCACAGCACGGCATTCGGGTATATAATATGGTATAAATAAATTTCTGGACTATCGGGTATAATATAAATTCAAAAATATTCTATAAAGGAAAATAAGGACTACATCGAGAAAAATTTTTCGTTTGTTTATTATTATATTATATCTATATTAATTACGCTATATTATAGATTAATATAGATTAATCTCTATATAATATAATATTAAACAAACAAAAATTCTTTTTCTCTATGTAGTCCTTATTTTCCTTTAGAGAATATTTTTGAATTATAACATTCAAGGTTAATAACGAAAATAATAATCCCTATTTAATAAAAAAAAAAAAACAAAGATCCTTGTTTGTTTTTTTTATTTGTAATTTTTTGGCATGAGATTCCGTTCCTGTTTGGCAAAGTGACAGATAATAATGACGCCTGGGACAGAATGAGTAGTAGATTATAGCCTACCCGATATCAGCCTCAGACATGCTCAGAACCTCTTCTCTCGAATAATGAAATTTCCACCATTTACGGGGATTTCATACGTATAATATATTTACATTATTCAGAATATTATATATATTAATAATATTATCTTATATCAGCGGTTCCCAACTTTTTTTGATGTGCGGCCCACTTTTTCCGTAAAAAAACCGCTGAGGCCAAGTGTAATTAAACAAAAAAATTTCAAGCTGGACTGAAACTATACAAACAGTTTCTAATTCAGCAGCATTTTATTTCACATTAAAAGGTTTGATGTAACCAAGCACATCACAATTTCTCTCGTATTGTTTCACTTTTAGTTTTCCAATAGGCCATTATTTATGTATTAAAAATATTAAACTAACAATTTGTAAGTTTCATTCAGATTTCTGTCCTAAAAAAAAAAAAATATTAATTAGTCTTGATTATAAACAATTAATTATGAGAATTTTAAGTTCGTATATTTAATAATACTTATCTTTTATTTTTCAAAAAGTTTAAGATTTATATTTTATCTCAGTTTTCACACTCACATATAAAAATACACCTTAATAAAGTTATTTTCATTCACACTACTACATTCACATTACTACAATAAAAGTGTAGCTATGAAGTAAAAAAATATAATAAAAAGTAAAAATAGCAAGGTTTTAAATTTTTAAAATTAATAATTTTGCCTTGCTTTAATTCATATAAAAAAAAAAATATATTTTCCGTAAACCGGAGGTCCGAAGAATTCGCATCCACCTCAAACCCACCCTCAATGATACAAAAACAGATCAGACTCCCAAATGCGTTATCAAAAGACGTCTTTTCGCAAAACACAAGAAAATTTGGAACCTGGGCCTCAATCTTTCAATCAGATCTGACCGCATCTTCTTATGAATTGTTCATAGAATAAATCAAAGAGAATATCTTTCATTTTAGCTATCTGTTGGATCCTAATTTAAAAACAATTCAACGGATCCTAATAAAACAAACTAGCTAAAGATTAGAAGGCACCTGAAGCTAATGACAACAACGAATATCCAACAGAGGCCTAAAATGAAAGATATTAACGTGGATATCTCTATTAATAGATTCCCAAAGAGAAGCAGCTGCAGCTTGCAGGTCCAAAAATTAATGTGTGTATGTATAAATCAGGGCCGGAACTAGGAGATTTTCTAGGGGGGCAAAATTTAATTTGCCGCCCCCTCCTTAAAATTTTCAATATAAAATTCATATCATGGGCGTAGCCAGGGGGAGGCAGGGGGGCCGTTGCCCCCCGGCTGGTCCTAAAAATTAAAAAAAACAAGCAAATATATATTTTTCCCATTGGGAATTTTTTTTAACACCCCAATCCACTACTTTAATTTAATTTTTTATTTTTTATTTAAATAAATAATTAATAATCTATGTATATATTAATTGCAAACCCCCCCCCTCTCGCCCTAACGAGGGGTTGCCCCCCTAACAAGAAGTCTGGCTACGCCCATGATTCATATCATTTTACCTTTTTTTTTAGTAAATCTTTCTTTAATTGCCGCCCCCCTGATATCTGCCGCCCGGGGCTACGCACCCACTGCCCCCCCTAGATCCGGCCCTGGTATAAATATAAATGTATATAAATAAATATTACTATTAAAATAAAAATCTGGTGTGACTGCGCACAGCACACAACTTTCTCTTACCTTCGGTAATCGAAAGTTGTGTTCTGTGTGTCACACCAGATTTTTTGTGTCGACATATATTTAGTTCCCGACAGTACGGAACATATGAATTCAGATGTAAAATTTATAATTATGGGAAAATATTTATATTTTGTTACCATGGCAACCATTTCTCCTATCTTTCCCTATGAAATACAAGAGTAAAGTGGTCTTCAGAAGATTACAATCGCAAAATGAGAATATACATTTGAAAGAGCATCTAAAAAATAATTGATTTTTTGAATTTTAAAAAAATCGTTGGAGCAAATTTTGAGAAAATCGAAAAAAACTGAAAAAGTACATCAGTAAAGTACTAGTACTCTTTGGCCGATTTTGATTAAAAGCTTATTTTCCGGTCCCGGGGGTGTTTAAGTTAAATATAAAATTTCAATCTCCTAGCTCAATTCCTTCATGCTTAAAATTGAACACACACCCACACACACACACACACACACACACACACACACACACACACACCCACACACACACAGACAGACCATGTCGCGAAAACCACTTTTTTGGATTCAGGGGACCTCAAAACGTGAAGATCCATCAAAATCTCGTCATCGAATTTTTGACATGAATCCAATACTTTCTCTCTCTATATATATTAACATATATATAGAGGAAGAAAAGTAAAAATTATTTACCTTCCTGGGCGTTGAAGATAATTCCTTCCTCCTCCACCCTTTCTCGTTCGGCACGCTTCTAAATCCCAATTACACTGGAGACATAAATTTACAAATCTGCAAAAACAAAAAACATCTTTGAGAACTCTCTCTCTCTCTCTCTCTCTCTCTCTCGCTCTTAACAAGTGATAAAAGTAATTCGAAAGGAAAATATTAAATAATTATAAATGGATGGATCATCAATATAGTAATAAATTGCTGTGGTGGGGCTCTATTTACAAGAAACGTTTAAAATCCATAAGACCTTAGATGCCGAAAAGACTTTAAAAAAATATGGAATTAAAAGAAAATTTTTGTGTCTTTAAATTTCGTGTCAAAAGATTCTGCAAAAAAAAAATGGTCATGTGCGAAGGGGTATATGTAGGGGAACATGGGGTAAGACGGGGTAGCGAGGTAAGATGGGGTACCATAGCTACTGGTGGGGCTCTATGAGTGCTGCGATCAAGCGGCATACGGTGGGAAATAATCATGGGCGTAACTAGAGAATTTGGCTGGGGTGGGCCATGGGGCCAGCCATCCCCGCTGGGGGGGGGGGGGCATGGGACCAGCTATCCTCCGGGGGGCCTAGAAGGCCCCATATTTTTTCAATTTTTCTTGGGGCAGAGAGCTTTCTGGGGGAGAGGGTCACGAGCCTTCTGGGAGGCAGCCCCCATGCACCCCCTAGTTACTCCCATGGAAATAATAGTTCAAGTAAATAAGAAGCTGTTCTAACTCCACTTTTTACTTTCTCTTACCTTATATATGAAATATATAGAGAGAGAAAGTATTTATTTTATTGAAATTGGATGAAAAATAAAGAAATTAATTGTTAAATGGGTATTTATGAAATTTTGACTAGAATCTAAGGAATGCTGAGAAGTTGATGGTTCATAATAAATATTGGGTGGCCTGCAATGTCTGTTCACTATAAAATTAAGTCCCTACAACGTTAATGTGATAAGACAATTTGAATAAAATAGATTTAGGTGCAAAATCCTGGAATGTTTTTCAACTCTAACACATCTGAATAAAAAAAAAAAGGGAAAGTAGCCTATAATAAGATGCTTTATATAGATCGAAACGGAACAAAATGACGTCATCGTGCTTCTTACATTTTAAATTCATGTCTTTATAAAGCCTTTTAATAGACTAACTTAAAAATGAAGGCAAATGATAATAATGACTTTGAAACCGGTTCTGATTTTTTACAATTTCCATTTTTTTTTTTAATGTTGTGTCTTTGAAATAATTCAGGATTTAATTAATAAATACTTAAAAAAAAGAACAAAAACCGGAAACGAATAATTTTTTGATAAATTTTTAATTATGATGATTATAATATATCAACAAGTTCAAAAGAATTTAAAACAAATTGTATTAAATAAAAAAAAGATTTTTATTTTAATTGAATCACTGACGAATCCTAACATCCTTATTCTGATTAGGGGCTGTGAGTGGGGGTGATCAAACAGAAGGGTATTTAAGGCCCTCTCTCAAAAATTATTGAACTCAATATTTAATAGAATTAGATTTTGACAAAATGATATTCATCCGAATAAAAAGCTTTTATGTGAAAAAAGATATTAGTCATCTAGAGTAGAAGATACTCAAATGATTTAAATGTGAGATTTTTATGATCTGGTGGGACCAAAGTTGAAAAAAAAAATATTCCTCTGTCATTTGAAATCAAAAAGGCCAAGGTCAAGACAAGAGAAAGACGAGAGCCCACATGAGGGAGAATTAATCAACTGTAATGGAGGAAAGACTTGACGCATAGCACACAGTTGTGTTCTGTGCTTGTCACACCAGATTTTTTGTGTCAACATATATTTAGTTTCCGGCAATATACAGTAGTAGAAGATGTAAAATATTTATATTTTATTATTTCCTATCCATGGGCGTAACTAGTGGGGTGCTGGGGGGGGGGGGGGCTGCCCCCCAGAAGGCTCCCTGCCCCAAGAAAAATTGAGAAAATATGGGGCTTTCCAGGCCTGAGTTGCCGAAAATACTGTGTGAATGTGTGTGCGAGTGTGAGTGTGAATGAGAAAAAAGTAAGAGTGTTTAAAAAAAAAGGACAAGAGTAAAGCCTACCTATTTCAAACAATTGTCAAGGTAAAATTAAAATATAGACATTTTAAAGGACATCGAAAAAATAATTTATTTATGAATTTTATTCAAAATGGGGGAATAGTCTTGTCTAGTTTTCGGTTTAAAATATTTAAAAAACTCAAATCTAGTAGGTCTATTAATTGTATAGAAATAAATCTATTTATATAATTCGCTAATGTCCGTCTGTCTGTATGTCAAGCTCTATTTGGGCAACTTCCCGTTGGAATTTGGAAACCAAATTTTTTATGCTTAAAGAAGACCTTCAAGGGATTACAGGAAATTATTTTCATCCCGAAATTCTTATAACTTTTTGAGATATTAACTCCCAAATTTACGATTTCTCCCATAGGGAATGTATAGAGAACCATTTATGTATTCTTTGCATTTGTGTATTCTATGAATGAAAACAAATCTTCAAGCAGGCACTGGATTGGAATATAGTAATGATAATTTTTTTTCATAATTAAGAAAAGCCCTCGAGCTTGGCGTAGTTGATAGCGCGCCTGCCTTGTATACCAAGGGTCGAGGGTTCGGATCCCAGGCAGTCCGATGATTTTATTTAAGCCATTTGAATACCAAATGCTTTAGACTGTTGAACCCCGCGATACTTCGCTTTCTTTTCATAATGTAGAATCATTTTGAATATTAACCGCCTCCTACATGTTCCTTATTCTTTTTTTTTTTTTTTTTTTTTTGAATTTACATTTTACAGATTCAACGTAAATAAGTTTTATTTTTTATTATTTTTTTTTTTTTTAAAACAAAAAAAATTTTGATTTTTTTATTTTTGTTAAACTTGAAAATACAATAAAATAGACTTTGAAAAAATATCGTTTAATTAAATAAAATCTTCAAAGAAAATATTTGCTTTGATTGTGTAAATATTGTAAGTCATTTTTGACTTAAATCATCATGTCGAAATAAGGCTGATATAAATATCATGCAAAGTTGAAACCTACTCTTTCTCTCTCTCCTCCTTTCCCATATATCGAAGATAGAACAAGATAGAAAGAGAGAGGTGAGTGGGGATAGTCTGACTGCAACGAAAGTGAATTTTTTGTAAAACATCCTTTGACCTTAGTTAAATCAACGATTTTATATTCATTTAAAAGAGACCCATTATTTCAAACTCAAGACAATATCGTTGCCGACAAATATAAGATCTAAAAATAATCTGCTGGAACTAGTCACACAGCACACAACTTTCTCTTACGTAATTAAAAGTTGTGTTCTATGCTTGCCACACCAGAATTTTTGTGTTGATATATATTTAGTTTGCGACAGTATGGTACCAGTACATTATTTTTTTTTAGCCTTTTCGGCATCTCAGACCAAGAGGGGATACAAGGGGAGGGGCGTAAAGGGGTAATTGCCCCTCCCCCGAGATTTGAGAAAAAAATTTTTTTGGGAATAAAATTTTATTTTTAATATAAAATTTTAAAAATTAATACTTAAAAATTTGATTTGTATATAATTATATTCTGGTAAACAAGTTAAAAATGCACCTTTAAATTGTCGAAAGAAAGAAAAAATTATGTGCTGGTCACATCATATTACTCCCCCCCCCCCCCCGAGAAACTTCTCTGGATCCGCCCTTGTCTCAGGCCATATAGACCTTAACGATACTATTATTTATGTAGGATATATTAGGAGGCTCACATTTATTTCAAGATAGGAAATTTATTAACACTATCCGCGGACCTCTTCGACACCCCGCCAGCTAACTCGGGTCCGCCTGCGGCGGACCCTCGCCTTTTCTTTATTATAAGACAGGGGGCTTTGTCCCCCTGGACCTCCCTCAGCTGAGTTGGGCCCGCTTGCGGCGGACCCTCGTCTTAATTATGAAAATTTTTTTTTTTTTTTAAACTCACACTTTTTTTCCCATTTACTCTCACATTTACACACACATGCACACAGTCTTTTCGGCAACTTAGGCCATTTAAGACTTAAACTATACTCATAATTTATTAATATATGTTTAATGGGGTTCAGGCATTCTTATTTAAGCCATTTGGTATCCAAAAGAAAAAACAAAAATTATCATTACTATATTCCAATTCAGTGTTTTCTTGAGGATTTGTTTACATTCATAGAATATACAAATACATAAATATTTCTCTATACATTTCCTATGGGAGAAATCGTAACTTTTAGGAATTAATAACTCAAAAAGTTATAGGAATTTTGGGATGAAAATAATTTTCCTGTAATCCTTTGAAGGTCCTCTTTAAGCATGAAAAATTTGGTTTCGAAATTCCAACGGGAAGATGCCTAAATAGAGCGTGACAGACAGACACACACCCATACATATGGGAATTATTTTTCCTATCTGTGCTGTGAAGTACAAGAGTAAAGTGTGCTTCAAATAATTCCACGGGCATAATGAGAATATAGACTTTAAAGAGCATCTAAAAATAATTAATTTTGGAATTTTAATCAAAATCGGTTAGAGCGAATTTTGAGAAAATCGGAAAAAAACTGAAAAAGTACTAGTACTCTTTGGCCGATTTTGTCCAAAATCTTCGTTTTACGTGCCAGGCGGGTGCGTAATAATTATTCAATTTCAACCTTTTAGCTCTTTTCGTTTTTAAGATATTTTGTTTACAGACAGAGAAACATACACTTTTTAAGACTCAAAACTAAAAAAAAAAGTGTGAGTGTTAAAAAAAATGTTCAATCTCGCAAAAAAATCATTAAAATTTTGAAATGAAGATGTTTCAGTTGAAAACATTTTTTTTAAATAAAATTTCAAATTTAAATTTCTCTTTAAATTTGATCAACTTTCACTCATGACCCATGCATAGCGATTAATGAAATGATATTGTGTCATATGAAGAATCAGTGTGATAGCGACAAATCTTCGTTGCTTAAATATACCTAAATACCTAAAATACTGTAAACATTTTGAATGAAATTTACATTCAATTTAATGAAAAATATTTAAATAAAATAGTAATTTGTTTAATTATTAATGTTTTCTCTCTGTTTATGGTTTTTTTTTAATGAATTTTAATTAATTTTTCATTTAACATTTCAAAAAATTATTAATATTAGCCATTCCCGCTTCAAGGATTACACTTCTATTATTAATAATAATCGCTATATAAATTAATTTTAAAATTAAAGTATTTTTTCCATGTATATTTCAACAAATAAGAGGCACCGTATATTTAAATAAATAAAAAAAATTTAATGTTGCATGTATTTATTTTTTTCTTCATTATTCTCAATCATGATCAAGGTTGGGAGGAAGATAGTTTATTTTTACCTATTTTTTTTTATTAGTTTATTTTCCGATAGGAAAAAAAGTCTTCCTGACAAAAGATAATAAAAAATTCAATTTTTCCAAGGTTGGCACATAATTATTTTTTCATTCAGGTGAAAAGAAATTTTTTATTAATAGTAATAATAAATTAAGATAGAGAGAATTATTCTTTTGTCTTAGAGCAATTGAGGACGAATAGAAGAAATCTTTCATATAATGTGTTTGGGCAAATAGATAAACGCCTTTTTTTACTTTCTCTTACCTATAGAGAGAAAGTATTGGATTCATGTCAGAAATTCGATTTTGATGGAAATACACGTTTTGAGGTCCCCTGAGTGCAAAAAAGTGATTCCCGCAATATGGTCTATCCGTGAACAAAATATCTCAAGAACGAAAAGAGCTAGGAGGTTGAAATTTCATAGGCCTATTTAAGTTCGGTACCCCTGGGACGTGACACGAAGCTTTAAACAAAATTGGCCAAAAAGTACTAATACTTTACTGATACATTTTTTCAGTTATTTTCGATTTTCTTAAAATTCGCACCAACGATTTCGCTTATAAATCATAAATCAATTATTTTTTAGTTGTTCTTTAAAATGTATATTCTCATATTAAGGTGTGAGGATAGAGATTTTCTAATCATTGAAGGGAGTGCCCTTATTTAAAGTAAATTTAAATAAATATTTAATTGAAAAATTCAAATTTTTGTAACTATCTAAAACAAATGGGCTTTTAAATGGGAAAAATAAATTACATACAGTAAATCCTAACCATCTCTCCTATATAAAAATATTCAAAAAAAAATTGGCCGGCTTAAGAAAATTCAAATAAAATTTAAAAAATCCTACATCCATCTACCTCTACGCTCATGTAAATGTTCATACAGACATTTGATCTGTAGTTGCTAGACACTGAAATCAGTAGTAGTACCTGACTTGATGTATACGTAGTCCGTTCATTCTCCAAGTAGCCTACGTCTCGCATCATCCTCAATGGTAATGTCTAATGTAAAGGCCTCGAAGGCGATTAGTCGATTTCTAAAATACAAAAAAAAAAAAAAAAAAATTAATATCATTTTTGTTATATTTAATTTTCGCTTTCGATATTTAAGACTTTAGAGTCAATCCATATTTATTCAAATTAAACTGCTGTTAAGTGTTCTTAATTTGAATAAATTTTTGTATTGATTCCTAGATCAAGAAGTGTGATTTCACCCCCCCCCACCTCTGTGATTATCATTTTATTTAATTAATGAAGGACTTCAGGATGCCCCATCGATTGTGGGGAAGAGTATATTTATGTATGTGTAAATTAAAAGATTTATTTTAATTTATTAATTTTTATTAGAGAAATTTTTGGCCAACCAATGTACAATAAAAACATTTCTTCAAAGGGCATATAGAGTTTATATGTTCCTTTAACATGGGCGTAACTAGAGAATTTGGCTGGGGGGGGGGGCATGGGACCACTTTTCTACGGGGGGCCTGGAAAGCCCCATATTTTCTCAATTTTTCTTGGGGCAGGGAGCTTTCCAGAGGGGGGGGGGGGGGGGCATGCGCCTTCTGGGCCCCTCGGCACCCCCTAGTTACGTCCATGTCCTTAAATTTGAAATAGTGTCAATTCAAGATGGCTTCCGGCGGGCATTCAACCGTCTTGTTTTTCGAGGGCATTTAATTATACAAATAATAAGTGAGATTTATACTCAACATCATTCAAATGAGAATCAAAGAATTTGACATTCCATACGAATGAAGGTTGTATTTTGTCATTGCTATTATTCACCATTTTCTCAGAAGAAATTATTTTATTAAGAATTAATGTGTAAAGAAGTCAGGTAATTTTCAAGATTAAATTTTAATCTAATGAAAAAATTATGTTTCCAGGGAGCCTGAATAGCCTACAGTAGAAAATTTTCATAAATATAAATTTTCTTGTTGATATAAATGCCTATATCAGATCGTGGTTGTAGATAGGCCTAATATGTTTAAAAAGTAAAAAGAAAGATGCCTGCTCAATTATTGGCTGCATCCTCTTTGTTTTTTATTTCTTTATACATATTCATTTACATTCATTCTCACAAGAGCAATCGATAAAACAGTTCAGTGAGAAAATAAAACGACTTATCGCTATACTATCTTGGCCTATATAGGGACACTTTTAATATTAAAGAAGAGAACCAAACTTCTCCTGCGAACGCCGATGGAGGAACTGGAGAAAACCGTATAAAGCGAAAAATGGGAGCCTTAGCTCTTGTAATTTCTAACGCCATCCATTTCTCATCAGAAATGAACGTGGGGTGTAAAAAAAAATAGAAATTTTTTCTGACATTTTTTCTTTTAATAAAAGTTAGATTCTCGATTCCTAATCAGCTCTGTGACTCTGAGGTAAGCAAGTTCTTGATGTAAGGGTTGAGGGTTCGCTCCCCAGCCTAAACGCGAAATATTCCCATTGAAATGATTACCTAATCGATTGAAATAAATAGGCCCGGGCTCTAAATGGCCTCAGATGTAGAGAAAGATCTTAAACAAAAAAAGTCCTGCCCAAAATAATATTTATTTAAGATCTTTTTCGGCATCTGTGGCCATTTAGACTTACAAGTTAGTTTTTTTTAATTGGAGACTAATATATAGAGGAAAGTACCCAAAAACGGACCCCCCCCCTAAGTGGGCCCCCCCCCCCCCCCCATAATTTAGTATAAGGGTATTTTATGGCTGGTGGAATTTGTATCAGAAATGGAAGTTAGAAGAATACGAAGCCAGAATTTTTTCTTTAAACATATCAACAGCTGACGTTTAGGCTTTAGTCAAAGCCATCCTCGGAGCTGTTAGTGGTCATTATGTACATATATTGTATTTGGTAACAATTTTGAGTATAACATTAGAAAAAAGTCCTTAGTTCAAGAAAAAACTATTTCCCTCTTTTGTATTGGTGATAGAAGAGGGAAAATGTTTTTCTTGAACTAAGGACTTTTTTTCTAATGTTATACCCAAAATTGTTACCAAATACAATATATGTACATAATGACCACTAACAGCTCCGAGGATGGCTTTGACCAAAGCCGAAACGTCAGCTGTTGATATGTTTAAAGAAAAAATTCTGGCAGCGTTTTCTTTTAACTTTCATTCCTCATATAAATATAATTTAGAAAATTCAATTTTATCGAATGGGAAGTTACTTCCTGACCGTCAGGACAAGAGGCGAGGTCTCTACCTCCGTTCCCTAGAGAAGAGCATAAAAGAGTTAAGACTTTTAAATCACGCTCGTGTGATTTAGGGAAGTAATATAGGTGGTGAATATTCATCTACGTAACTTCTTAAGTATTAAATATTTATGATCCAGAATTGTTTTGTTAATTTATTTCTCTTTGTATCTAATTAATTATTAGTATTTTTTATTAATTAATTTAAAAAAATCAGATGGCAAAGAAGATATATACGTGTAGGAGAGGCATTAACGTCTCTGGCTTTGGTTATTCATTATCAGAGATTCGAATATATAAACGGCTTGCTCATCGACGTCCTTGGGGTTAGCCCCACGCAATTTGCAAAAGCCTTAAGAGTAGGGGAACTAGAAGGGGCCACCTTCCTCTAGAGTACCCCGAACAATCGTGTTTGCTCGCACTCCGCAAGTATGCGCCGGTCAGTGAGCATCTTAATCGGGATCTTGGTCCTCTGGACCATTTCGGACGCGCAACGTTTCTTCCGCACAGAGCTATTCCCCGAACAACTTGAACAACAACAGTTGCAATTCCGACAACGCGTCTTGCAGGTAGGCAAGTTCTTTGATCATCATCATCATCAGAGATGTCAAAATACTAGAACCAGTTTTGATGCTAATAGCGGCCCACACCTTCCTACCTAATTATTTATAAAAATATTTATTGTTAAGATGATGCCATTTACTCATCAAAGAAGGTTTCGCTAATGAAAGCAAATATTAAATTAAATACCGCATTAAAAATTTACATAATAATCATAATTATTAAGTAATAAAAAAAATAAGTTAATTTTTGCTTATCTTAAATAAACAAAACGATGTTTGGCAATTTTAGGGTGCAGAATAAAATTACGATAAGAAGAAATAAAAAAGTTTTATTTAATTAGCTACCTGCATCACCTCATTTAAAGATCAACAGCCACAAGGAATTATAATTTTCAAAAGTAAATTTTAACAATGAATTTAATTA
This sequence comes from Euborellia annulipes, assembly GCA_023213315.1. Lineage (NCBI taxonomy): Eukaryota > Metazoa > Arthropoda > Insecta > Dermaptera > Anisolabididae > Euborellia > Euborellia annulipes. Next base: position 76,735 of record JAKCPI010006205.1, read on the forward strand.
ATATATATACTGTATACCCCAAAGATAATTCCATAAACTATCGGTTTACCTAAGAGGGTAAAAAAATTTCGTGGATTTTGGCAGAGTAGATAGATACTCAATTAATATAGATTTTTTTTTAAATTTACTTAAGGTCTATTTCGGCATTTAAGGCCATTTAGACCCCATCCCTATTTATTTCAAATGATTAGCCAATTCAAATGAAACAAATTTTTCTCGCTTGGGACGGGAAGCGAACCCGGGACCCTAGGCACAGAAGCTGATGTCTTCACTCTGAGCCACGGGTTACGGGCTAATACAGAGTTCAAAGTTTAAAATTTAGCTAATGAGAATCATTTTAATATGTAGTAGCAGAGCTATGGATATTTATTTATATTCATTAGTATCCAATTATCATAGAAGATTCATAGGCTTTACTAAATGATTGTATCAATATATTTTTTAAGCAAGGTTAATGAATTATTTTTAAACACACAGTTCATTTTATTCTACTTGTTAGTTGAGATAAATCGTTAACAGAGCATTTATCAATAAAAATTGACCGAAATGATTTGTTAAGAAAATATTAAAAACACATTTATTGTGTCGACATATTTAGTTTCCGGCAGTACGGTACAGTAGTCTTTTCGGTATCTTAGGCCATATAGATTTTGAACGAAACACATCAAGAGGGTACCCTAACCATGGGCGTAATTAGGAAATTTGGCTGGCCCTCCAGGGGGCAATGGGACCAGCCATCCTCCGGGGGGCCTGGAAGGCCCCATATTGACTTAGTTTTTCTTGGGTCGGAGAGCTTTCTGGGGGGGGACCCCCTAGCTAAACCCATGTATCTAGTATAAATATTAAATTTCAACCTCCTTGCAGTTTCCATTCTTGAGATAAATATTCAGTTCACAGACGCACACCGACACACAGGCAGACAATTTTGAGGGACCCACGTTTTTAGACTCAGGGAACCTCAAAACGTGTATTGCCATCAAAATCTCGACATAATTTTTGACATGAATGCAATAAGCCTACTTTCTCCCTAAACTATATTCAACATATACAGTAGGTAAGAGAAAGTAATATTATCTTAAAGACGAGTTTTTTAATAAAATATTTTTTTTATTTTGTTTGATATAAAATGTTTTTCAACTTTTGAATTAGCAGGTTATTTTTTATCCTCTCCAAATTTTAAAAAAGAAAAATAATAAGTTTATTTCATAATGATTCAATTTAATATAAAATAAAAAAACATGTGGAGAAGAACTGTTTACTTTCATCATCATACTGGCCATTTAAAAGTGGTTTTAAAAGTAGTCAATTCACAAAAATTACTTAATATTTAAATTACAAAAAGAATAAGACTTTTAAAGCCTATTCAAGATAAATTCATTTCTCATTCTGAGCATACACGTAAATCAAGGTGTTGGGATTATTAATGGTGATGTAACCAGTCTTGTCAACACCAAATCAATTGACTTTTCTTTTCATCTAAAGTAATTAAACAACGGTATTTTTATTAGATTTTAATATATTTATTGATTTTGTATACATTTTATCGAGAAGGATTTGTTAGTCTTATTAAGGGACGAAGAACCCCCCGAGTGGTTTGAGATGTTGACAATAAGCTAAAAGCCAAGGAGAGTAGGTTCGGTTCCCAGACAGTCCAATATATTTATTTAAATCATTTGGATAGCAAATGGTATAATATGCCAGAGCCCCCCAATGTATATATCGCTATTTATTAATTAATTTAAGCAACGTTTAAAGTCTATATGGCTTAAGACGACGAAAAGATCTAAAAAAAAAAATACTAAAGGAGGTTTTGATCGCTTATTAAATTTGGAGGAGAAACAAGGAAGGGTTTGTTAATGCAACAAAGTTCGCCCTCACAACCAAATAATCGTTAGAAACCTTTGGACAGGTGTATTGGCAATAATATTTGATTTATTTTTGGTTGTCTCAGGAGAAGCTGCAGGCTTTACAAAGACGCTGGCAGGTGGCGTTCTCATCTCCGGAATTGGTTCAGCAACTTACGACGGAACAGAACCAATTACTCTTCCAATTACAAGAAACAAACCGACAACAACAGGAGTTACAAATTAGATTGCAATTACAACTCGGTGGACATGTGCCAAACCTCCAATTACCACCCTTCCAGTCACAAAATGTAGAATTTAACCTCCCTAATAAGAATAATGATGATGACGATGATTATGATGATGACAATGATAATTTACAAAAAACAGAAAAGAGAAAAAAACCAAATATCAATATCGAACCTCCATTTGATTCAACTCAAAATATTCCTCAACAAGAAATTGTACAAATTTCTATTCAAAATAGAGTCCCACCATCCAGGCCTTCCACAGCAGCAACGACAACAACACAATCTACAACAAGACCAACAACATCGACGACTCCACCAACGACAACAACTACGACGTCGACAACAACAACAACAACTTCGCGTCCTGTACCAGCAAATTTTCCACCTCCTCTTCCTTTTGATATCAGAGTCAATCAAAATGTGGTACGACAGACAAGTCAGGAGAGAATTCTCTTTGGAAATCAACAAACCACACCTGCATCTGTTCCCCCACAGCTTCAATGTACCACAGCTAAAGGAGAACCTGGAGTTTGCAAGTAGGTTGATTGAATGTTTTATAAATATTCTGAAATAGCTTATAAATAAAAAAAAATTTATATACTGATACTATGGAGAGGAGGCATGTAAAATATAGTGAGATGGATTGTTTTAATTTTCAGATTCTCTGAAGTAAAAAGTTTTATAAATCATAAGAATAGGTTACTAATATTCGTATTCAAATTTCTGAACCTCTCTTTGAGAAAGTTTAAAAATTATAAAATTAATTCTTTGCTCCAGCAATACATGGTCGCCATTCACATATTATTTACAAGATATGACCCTCAAGAAGAATAATTATGAAAAGATGGTAGTGATTGATTTTTTTTTTTTTTTTTTTTTTTTTTGTTTCAGGTTATTGGTGAAATGTATAACTTTTTATACGGAAGTACCGGAACTTCGCAAACAAACATGTCAAATGGATAACAATGTTTTAGGCGTTTGTTGCCCAATAAATCGCAGACAACAAGGTGAATACTAAATATTTTTTTTTAATTTTATTATTTAAAATGGAGAATAATCCCTCTGATTTTGGAAAAATTTTATTAATTAAATAATTAAAAATAAATTAAATTTTAAAAAATCAAAAATAATTATGGTCGGAATGTAACGGCCTCCGATGCCGAAAAAGACTATATAAAAAAATCTATTTAATAAGTTGGAGAAGGAAACCAGCGCCTCTTTTTCCACCATACACACTATTTATTTGCAAATATTTCGGGTTGCAGTACGCGAATTTTTAGAAAAATGCCACATATACCTCAACATCGAAAGGGCGGTTAACCACCAAAGGGACTTGGAGGGGCTAAATTTACATTTTGTATCATTTTTTAAATAAATGTAAACAGCTTGCCTGTCATTGAGCATCAAGTTTTGCGCATTTTTCATCATTTATAAAGAATCCTTATGCGCATCTTCCTCTCTCCCCGCCTTCCTCTTTTATATATGTTATTAAAATAAAAAGTCGTCTCATTCATTGCTGGTAATTTGCCTATTTTAAGAACATCACTATGAGAATGGCAAGCATTTATACAAACAGAGGCAAAAATATAGACGACATCCACCACCAAAACTATGTAAGCCAATTTTTGAATATTTTCTGTATGATAATTTTGTAATTTTATTTTATTTTATTTTATATTTTACATTGTATATATAGTCGCTGCACTGATGATGGGTGGCGTACTGCAACCCGAAATATTTGCAAATAAATAGTGTGTATGGTGGAAAAAGAGGCGCTGGTTTCCTTCTCCAACTTATTAATTTCAACTTCCAGCCCAAACTATCAACGAATAAAAATCTATTTAATTCAAATCAGTATAATATTTTTTTATAGATTCTTAATTTAGACCAAGAAAATTAGCATAGGTCAAAAAATATCTTTGTATGGAAAAATTTCTCAAGATGCGGCCCTCCTCAATTGGTATTGGTTTAGAAGTCCCCAATCTCAAAATAACCATTCTTTGTGGTTTATTTTATTTTTTTACCACCCTCGTGTTTAGTCATTAGCAAATTTTCTCTTTTTAAGGGAAGTTAGGAAGCCTCGTGAATTTCTACCACTGGTATTCCCTGGTAATTCTCTCCACGATTTTGCCAATACCTTCCATTTATCATATTCTACAATTTGCCGGCCACTTAAAGCTTTACGAAATAAGAAAGCAGCTGTGGAGAGCTTAAAGTCTTGGGGTGATTAAAAATAGTATTTAAGCTAAAATAAAAAAAAGTTTTCTTTTGTTGTTCTATTTAAAAATCACACGTTTTTAATGCACGAATAAATTCCGACATTTTATAAAAGTAGATAATTTATTTCTTATAATAACGGGGTTCTTTCACTTGATATTTTTATTATCTAAAATTTTCTTTGAATGGTAATTTGATCATAAGCTAATTAAATGGAGTATTGAAAGCAACATTTATGTTATTTAGAAATTCCGTGATTTTTGAATCCTTGTGGGCAGGGGTGAATTTGAGAGATGCTAGAAGTTAATGCAGTGGCGTCATTTCAATTTTTTCTTGGAGGGAGGGGTAAACTTTTTTTTTTTTAAATTTACATACAAATAGGTATTCAAATTTGGGCAAAAGATATTTAATATAATTAATTGTTTAATTTTGTGCAGTTTATTATATACCCGTAGATATATTTTGAAATATGTTATTTAGAATAATAGAAAAATTTAAAAAACGATCAGAGCCCTTGGGGGGGGGGAGAATGCCCCATGGCCCCCCAAATGATGCCACTGAGTTCACGAGGCTCCCTAACTTCCCTTAAAAAGAGAAAATTTTCTAGCGACAAAAGCTGGGAACAAAATGAAAAATAAAAAAATAAAAAACAATCTAAGAAAAAAAATATTTTTCTCAAAAGAAGAAAGATGGATAAAAAATAGCAAACTTTTCGAAAGATTATTTTTCAGTGGGTGATTTTAAAATTTTTAGAGCATGCAGCTTGTTAAATTTCCATAGCTATTTACAATCAATAACATTTTTTTGTTTAAATTGCTGTGTATGATTTGAACACAATAATTGATATACAGTATAAGTGAATTATAACCTTGGACACGCGGATACTAAAAGTATAATTTGCTGAATTGAATTTGATGTCTTTATTTATTTCGGATTGATTGCACGGAAATTCCAGAGGCGTCAAATTATATTGTTGACTATTGCTCTAATCCGTTGCCATTAATCCGTTATAATAAATTTTTTAATAAGCTAATGTGTTTGTAATTTATTTTTGAAGCAACCTGGGTGGCTTGCCTAGTAGTATAATAAATTAGGAATCCATATATAGCTTAAAAAAAAATAAAAATCTCTGTCTAGTTTTCCTGTGAAATAAAGCAAAAGAGATGACACAACCAGATTTAAATGTCACGGTCAAAACGTTTATTTACCAACAATCCTGAAATTATTGCAATCAAGTTGGTTTATAAATTAGCTATTTTTATTAACCCTCCCCCCCCCCCTTCAGATATTTATATCTTACAAGCTGAAAAGTATTTGAAATACTTGTTTACCACTGTTTAAAGCAACGAACTCAGGGAATGGGCATGAGAGAAACTATTTTTCCCAAAACTTAATTTTTTTAAATGTTTTTTGTCTGTTATTTTGATTATTATCATATAAAATGCAAAGCTATTTTATTCCTGGGCTTTAAAACAGAAGTAGAAGCTGTACTTCTAGGAGTTAGGGGTTCGCTTCCCATCGTGGGGTTTATTCAAATTATATTTGTTTTGTGAAATTAAATATACTGGGTATAGTCTACTTACCAAAATGAACTTGTGGAATATCTCGGGGCGAAGCAACGGGAGTTGATTTGCTTGGAACGACAAATCTCTGCCAAGACTCAAGAGATGGTAACGCCTGGGCCAAAGTCAAGACGCCACCTGCAAAACAAGAAAGAAAAAAGAATATTTTAAAAAATCTTGAACCTAAACACAAACACATACATGCACATTTAATAGAATAATTTAGAATATTTTTTTTTTTTAATTTAGCATCCTGGGAAATTTAGAAGCTCAATCCATTTGAATTTAAAAAATCTAAATTTTTTTTTTTTAAATTAAACTAAAAACTAAGTTTTAGGGCATTCTCGCGTCTATTTAATAGTTCAATCAGCAATTAAAAGTTTATTGCTAATAAGATATAATTTATAAAAAGTGATGTAAGTAATCAATACTCAAAAATAAATGAAATCAAAACATTTTTGCCTAATTAAATTTATGCATAGAATACGCCACTGACAATGTGAGATTCAAAAAATCATTTATTATTAGCGTAGGATCGTTATTAATTTGATTAACTAATAATAATTACTGGAATAATGGACATTTCCAAATTGTTTATATGCATTTTTTTTAACACTCACACTTTTTTCTCACTCACACTCACACATACAAACACACAATCTTTTCGGCAACTTAGGCCATTTAAGACTTTGACGATAACCGTTATTATTTATAATAATAATTATTGGGGGTCCAGGCTATGCATTTGGTTAATAAAAATAAATATTATTTATCTTATAACAAATTTCTATTTCAGCTACCCCTCCAGAACCAAGTCACGGAGTTTTGCATGCCCCTCCACCTCCACCTGTTTTCGTACCACCAATTACACCCCAACAATTGAATGCAGCTACTCAGGTAATTTATTTTTCTGCTTTGTATTAAATTTTCTTTCTAAAAAAATTCATTGTTTATTTTGATTTTAATAGGTAGCGCTGGAACGGATTCGTCAGCGATTGGAGTTTATAGCTACATTATTCGCAAATAAAATTGAAATTCAATCAGGAACTCCTGCAGCGGCCCATCAAGAATTCTTTCCCACAACAAATGTAACTTTGGCCCAAGGTGCGGAAGCTCAGAAAAATGTGGAAGCTTCAGTATCACTTGTTAATGAGTAAGTTTCAAAAATTAAACTATATTTGTTTTTGTTTTTAATGAAATTTTTTTTTTCTTATAGATTTCAGCTTTCCCCAGACCAAGGACGATTTGCACTTCCACAATTTAGTGTCTTAAACACAGTGATTGCTGATACGTGTCCAGCAGCCGGGGCGTGTCCAAATAGCAAATACAGATCCCCTGATGGAAGTTGCAATAATCTTCGCAATGAACGTTGGGGAAAAACAAACACAGCTCTACAACGAATTCTTCCACCAAAATATGATGATGGTACAATTTAATTAGTTTTAATTATAGCCCTAATAATTTGATGAGTTTTATTTATTTATTAATATTAATGTTTTAGGTGTCAATGCTCCTAGATCTCGAGGCAATGATGGAGCGGAACTAATTAGTGCTCGCGAAGTATCAATTCGCTTTGCCCAAGAACAAGATCTGCCCTACGATAATTACACTCTACTAGTAATGCAATGGGGTCAATTCCTGGACCACGATTTAACCCACACGCCTATCAACAGAGGTATTTATAGATTAATGATTTATCAAAATGAAATTGAAAGTAATAAATCAAAAATATCCAAGGGCCAACTGGAAATGGCATCTCGTGTTGCCGTGATGGCAAAATCATCAGCTCTCAATTACGACATCCCGATTGTTTTCCTATTTCACTGCCCTCAAATGATCATATTTTCGCACCGTTTGGCGAAAGATGTATGGAATTTGTCCGATCATTGCCGTCTCCGCGACCTGAATGCAACTTTGGACCAAGGGAACAGGTAAAAAATAATTTTTCTAATTAATAATGAATAGATTACTAGTAATTGTCCGTGACCCGTGGTTCAGAGAGAAGACTAGTTTCTCGTGCCTAGGTTCCCGGGTTCGCTTCCCATCCCGAGCGAGAAAAATTTATTTCATTTGAATTGACTACCAATCATTTGAAGTAAATAGGGATGGAGTCTAAATGGCCTTAGATGTCGAGAAGAGCTTAATTAAAAAAAAAAAAAGTTCTAATAATTTTTATTGTTTTCACAGATGAATCAAGTTACTGGTTATTTGGATGGTTCTAATATTTATGGATCCACCCTGGCAAAACAACGAGAGTTACGCTTTGGGCAAGGAGGATGGCTTAGAATTCAGAGATCAGGAAAAGGTGGAGCTCTTCTGCCAGCTAATCCCGGCGAGTGTACAGATGATACCGAAAGGCTGTCTTGTTTTGCTGCTGGTTAGTCCAATAAACTTTATCTGTTCTAATTATAAATACTGTATATTATAAAAATTTATTTAAATCTTTTGGATACTAAATGGAGCAAATAAAATATCCCTGGATAATTTGTATCATAATTTATATTATTTTATTGGTAGCCAATTCAATTAAAATGAATTTTCTGCCTGAGACTATTGTATTATACTGTATTTTCTAAATTAAATTAATTTTATACATAGGCGATGGTCGTGTGAATGAGCAAGTAGATCTTGCTGTGATGCATACAATCTGGATGAGGGAGCATAATCGAGTGGCAACTTTATTGGGTCAACTGAATCCCGATTGGAGTGATGAGGCAATTTTCCAAGAAGCAAGGCGCATTGTCGTTGCCGAAATGCAACATATCACTTACAACGAGTTCCTGCCCATTATCCTCGGTCAGTCTCTCTATTTATTTATTTTTTTTTTTAATTATCACTCAGCCCTAGTCTCTTTGTTACAATAAAAATTTTTCGATTTCCAGGTCAGGAATATATGGAAAAGCAAGAACTGCTCCCAGTTGATTCAGGATTCACCCGCCTCTATGACGAATCTCTCAATGCAGGCATAACCAATGTGTTCGCCACTGCTGCTTTCCGTTTCGGTCACAGCCTCATTCAGGGCTCCTTGAAGTATGATCATAAAATGAATTATTTGTTGTGAATTTTTAATAAACTTTGTCTTTCTGTTTAGGGGTATGGGCAAATTTGGAAACGTGAGAAAAAATATGGTACTGCATAAGCAGCACTTTTCGCCCTGGGTGCTCTACCAGGACGACGCTATTGATGACTTCGTCCGAGGATTATCCACGCAGACATGCCAACGTTTCGACCGATTTTTCTCGAAAGAGGTCATTTTTTTTCTATATTTCATCTTCTGATTACCATAAGGTCTTCATTCACGCTTACTCTAATGCTATATTTACCATTAGTGGCATATACCTATATGTAGCCTATATTGTCTCGTAAAAATTATTATTATTTTTTTTTGTGTAAAAGCAATTACACCTGTTGATATTACGTGTAAATAGACTAAGAAGATTGAATTATTAATGAAAAAAATAATAAAAAATTTTCTAATAGGGAAATTTTTCATTTGTTTAGATCACAGATAAACTTTTCAAAGGCGATTTGGATTTCGGACTGGACCTGGTGGCTTTGAATATCCAAAGAGGACGTGATCATGGCTTGCCTCCTTATAACGAGTGGCGGGAGGTCTGCGGCTTATCTAGAATTCGTAGCTGGGAAGACTTAAGTAAAGATATGGATCAACAGGTAATTTTTTGACCCTAAGAAAAGGATGAGAAACCAAATTTGAAAAATGTAAAAAAATATTTTTAAAGATTACATTCCTAGTGCATGATATGGTTTTTATCTTGACTTCGTTGATTCAATAATATATTGTTTAAATTCTTTGTATTGTATAGTCAGTGGATTCACTCCGGCAAATTTACACGACATTTGAGGAAATTGATTTATTCGTGGGTGGCGTAGCTGAACGCCCGTCACATGGGGCTCTTCTCGGTCCTACATTTGTGTGTCTCATCGGAGATCAGTTCGCACGTTTGAGACGAGGGGACCGTTACTTCTACGAGGAGGGACGACAAGTCTCTTCTTTCAGTGAAGGTAGTTTACAACATCAAAATTCAAAAATTGAAATAAGCTATTTTTTAATAATAAATCTTTTATCTTCTAATTTAGGAAGTTTGGGATTAATCAATTGAAATTAGGTCATTCAATTTAAATTCTTCTAATAAATAAATTTAAGAATCCAATTAAATATTTAAATATTTAAATGGCTAAATGCTAGAGGAATTAATCAGTCCGAATGAAAGAGTCCAAGAAGAGAAATCAACAAACTTGGGATAAAAGTTTAACTTCGGAGTGTTATATATCTTACTTAGCATTTTAATTTTTATTTTAGATCAACTTGACCAAATTCGACGAGTGAGTTTGGCCCGTATCCTCTGTGACAATTCTGACGATATCGGAGTTATGCAACCTTTGGCATTCTTACAAGGATCCTTTGCGTGAGTTGTTTCTCTTTTTATTTAAATTAAAACAATAATCATCCAATTTATTGCTCATAGGTCCGATGATTTTATTTAAGTCATTTGAATACCAAATGTATAAATTAAATTATTTGAGTTGTGATATGAAAAAACAAAATAGGCCTATTATACCTTAAGAAATCCAGATCATGACAGAAGGGCATTTATTAAGCACCTAGTGTTATTTATCTCTCGTGTGTTCCAAATTTATTTTTTTTAGAACCAGCTTTAAGCCCCTATTGCTCATACGTAGATGGCTTTTTAATTTGGGCAAAGTTTTCTACCCTATTTTTTTCATTTTTCTAATATTTATAGATGCTCTCTCTAAAATATATTCTCTTATTTTTCATAATTAAGTATAATTTCGAATTTTATTAGGGAAGGTAACCCACTCTCTTTAGTTCAATTTAATGTTTTTTTTTCACGTTTATTGAATGAAAAAAAAAAGAAATTAAATTTTAGCGAGGAGGAGGATCAACCTCTTAAAAGGGGAGTTCTCTAACCTGAATTAATGGTAGCCTAAAACAACCCTTTGGAAAATAATCTGGACATTGAATAAAAATTATATGAAAAAATTTGTACAGTAATGTCCGAGCACATGCGACAAACATATAGACAGAACGACATATATTTTCTTTTATATCGTATAATAATAGAGGTTCTGGACATTTAGTGGGGTACATTAAAAAGTTGATGAACGCCAAGAGAAACATAAATTTAATTTTTTAGTTGACCTATATGATGATTCTTTAGAGAGATCAGAGTGCTCCAAGAAAGCAAATGCATGAAAGACCCCTATGATTTCTTCATTCCTCTGGTCTCTTTTTCCAAAAGAAATTTTAAATTAAAATATATTTTTCCTCGTAATATTCTTATATTGAACAGATTTTATTAATATGATGATTTTGCCGTTTAGGAACGCCCGAATATCCTGCGAGAGTGAAGCCATTCCTAGGATGGATCTCCGTTTCTGGGCTCAAGAGAGACCCGCAGCTTGAACGAGTTCAACAAAATAAACAAAGAATGTCTCACATTGGGACGTGAAATACAATAATTTCCTATACAGGTTATAATAATTAAAAATGATAATTTTTAATTTTTAGGTAAGAAATTTTTTTTACTTGAGATTGATATCGGTGATGATTATAAAAATTCAGAGGAAAATTAAAATTAGTTTTGGGATTTGCACATCCGATTCTTTTGTCTCAAACCAATTCTACAAATGTAGAACTAAAACAAATAAAATAAATTCTTAAAATTAAATATACACTAGGTTATTTGTTTCAAAGATTTTATTAATTAAAAATTAACACTTTATAGGTATTTCAACAATTACTTATCATCATCAGAAGTGATTATATTCTAATTAACTAGTTAATTTTTAATTAATAAAACTTTGAAAACAAATAACCTAGTGTTTAATTTTAATTTACAAAATGTTTCAACGAGAACCAACGGTCGAAAGTTTAAATCTTAAAATAAATGCAATAAGACACTTTTCGACAATTTGTAAAATCTTAATTATATTATTGCTCAGGGGCACCGGAACGAATTTGAATCAGGGGGGGCAAACAAATTTTTTTTAGAAAATTAAAATAATTTAATATGTTCAAATAGTATAAAATAAAAACAAATCTTCTATAAAACTTTAAAATTTTAAATAAAATCACAATTTTAATAAAATTAAAATTTTAAAAATTTGCTAGTGATTTTATCAAAAATTTTTGGAAAAAATTTGAAAAATTGAATTTCTTACTCTTTTAATTTAGAAGATTTTATTTTTCAAAAGTAAAAATATATCATTTTTAAAGATAAATGAAATAAAGAAAAATTTTTGCCCCCCTCTGCCCCCCTGTAGGATGCCAGGGGGGCTACCCTGCCCCCCCCAGTTCCGGCGCCTATGTTATTGCTTAATTTATTTTAAAAAGAAAAGGTGTACACTTATTAAATAAACTGACTATTTTTAAAAGCTTTTTTTATGAGAAAAATATTTAGGCCCTATTCAAAATAATTTCCCCCTCTCCTCTTCACAAGCACTGTAACAATATTCCGACATTTTATGATATAATTATACTTATATCCTGTATACCTATACTTATATACTGTATACCTATACTTTTGTATGTATTTAAGTAGATTAAGAAATTTTTTATACAAATAAATATTTATAATCTTATACTATTAAACAATAGTACGTTTGTTTTTATATATGTAAGCACACCATCTTTCGAAAAAAGTTCTTAAGATTTTTTTCAAATTTTAAATATAAGACTTATTCTATATTCGGTATAAAAAAAAAAATACTTTTATAGTTTTTTCCATTTTATCAATAAAAAACGACGGAATATCAATCAGCAACCATGAAGATATGTGAATTGGATTAAAGAATATTTCAGATATATTATAGATTTATTTATTTATTCAATTATTTTTTAGCTTTTTCGGCATCTTAGGCCATATAGAGAGACTTTCAAAGATACACATTATAATAATAGGATATAAATTTATATTGGGGTCCAGTCATATTTATTTAACCCATTTTGTATTCAAATGTTTTAAATAAATTTTTCTGGCAGTCTGGGATCCGATCCTACGTATTATAAACGTAGGATAATATTAAAATTTAAGTATTGACCCTATAATCATTTATCCTCTTTTTACTTTCTCTTACCTATATGTTAATATACATATGAGGCCATTAGCGCCAGAACGGCCTAACCCACACTCACTCTTTTTTGGTTTTATGCCTTAGTATCTACATTATTAAATCGTGAATTCCAGACTAGTACAGTACAGTTTTTCCGCAGGATGGAAAACTTTGGTTCCGCAAAAGAAAAAATGTTCCGCCAAAAATTTCGTGTAAAAAAAAAATTTAGTTTCTTAAAAAAAAATTTTCCGCAGAAAAATTTTTGAGTTCGGGCCCCCCCCCCTCGAAAAAAATTTCTATATACGCCCCTGCGGCCTACTATTCTATAATTTTAAATCTTTAATGAACAAATTTAACTATAAATTATAAATGTACTCACCAAAATGTAGAAATTGTAGGAATCCTGGATCTAAGCGACAAAGTCCTGCTGACAGGCGAAAATTTCTCAATCAAGACTAAGGTAAGCTCACAGACGATATCCAGGTTTGAAGTCGTTCTGAACCTGATGTAACAAAAATAATAACATGTAGAAAAGGATCACTGTATGGTGAGAAAGTTACGTGTCTGTATATGAGAGGAATAAAGTGCTTATTAGGCTATACCATTTACAATTTAAAGAAAAATTTGAGTATAGTGTAAATTCAAATTAGCATTAAGAAATAACTTTTGTATGATTAAATTATAATAAGCTTAATAATTTTTTCCATCCAAAGAGGGTCTTTCTGTCTCCCCCCCCCCCCCACTGGGACCACTTGTGAGTATAGAATAGTAATTCGTTATCTGAATGATTAGAGATAAAAAATTTATTTATTTAAGTTCCCTCTATGAATCTATCAATAAAAGGCAAATAGGCTTCTACACCTCTAGAAATATGGCTAAGCATGAAATAACTTAAGTATATTTATCATTTTAAAAGAAGATTTTACCCTCGACCCTTGGTAGTTGGTAGCAGGCCAGCCTTGTATACCAAGAGTCGAGGGTTCGGATCCCAGGGAGTCCGATGATTTTATTTAAGCCATTTGGATAAATGGTTTAAATAAGAATGCCTGGACCCCCAATTGATATATTTTCAAATAACGGGTATTGTTTAAAGTCGTAAATGGCCTAAGTTGCCAAAAAGACTGTGTGTATGGGTGTGTGAATGTGAGGGTGAGTGTTTAAAAAGTGTTTAAAAAAAAAAAAAAGGAAGTTCAGCCCATAGAAATAAATGATAAAAAAGAATATTTAAACTATTATATAAATATAAAGCATTTAAAGATGCTGATTATTAATATAATGATTAATTAAATTGTTTGTAACCTTGTTAATATATCACCAATTTTCATGTTTTTTGGAATGGTAAAGTTAGAGAATAATGTAAGCATAAATACGGTTAATGATTCAATTTTTCTAAATTATTAGTCTTTTGAGGGACCGCCGATTAAACAGTGTAAAAAAGTGTTAAAGTGTAAAATCTTAGATTGTTATTAAAGCGTATAGGCTTACTTACATGTTGTGTTTTTGATGTTCATTTTAATACTTTATTTTCTAGTTGATGTTCTTTGGAATCCAAAAATATTTCCATTTCAACTCTAAAAGAAAAAGAAAAAAAATATCAAAGAAACTTGTTAAATTATTAAATTATTTTTTTAAATGGTTTTTTATTCTTACGAAAGGATCCAATTTGTAAAATGTGGTGAATAATCTCCATCTAATTCTAAAATTAAGTTCCTCTTCTTTCTTGCGCAAGTGGTCCACGGAAGGCATATGAGAAGGATAAAGGATAAGGGATAGAGTTGGGCTAGATTTATCTAGCCTTGACTCGCATAGCGTTTAGTCCTTATTTAATAGCGAAAAATCTTTTTCTTAATTGCACTATTCGATCTTTTGAGGAGTTTTGTTGACATACTTCAGCCCTGAGGATGGTCGTATTTCTGACCAGAACGTCGGCTTGAGGTGCAACTGCTCTTTCTTTCATCCCTTACTACAAGATCACTAATTCTATTTCCTTTGAATGGTGAGAGAACTGTAATTAAAAAAAAAAATTAATGTTAAAACTGTGCATTATAATCTTAGAATAGTTTGAAAGTATTATTTTCATTTTTTAAATACCTATTCATGTCGTTGTTTAGTTCACTTAAAAAATAAAGGTTGTTGAAACAGGCCTCCACATCTCCCCTTATAGCCTGCCGAACCTCCCTCTGGACAAAAAAAAAATAAATTCCTATGTTGTGATCGATGAATATTTATCTAACTGGAAATAAAAAGAAAAGAACAAATACGTATATTTATAATAACGTACGTATTTAAAATCAATTATAAAAACTTACTTCGTCCGATTTTCAATTGCTCCAATTTAACAAAGTCTTAAATAAGATACGAAAAATATTTTTTCATCATAGTGTAGATTATCTTTCGCTAGGCACGGTCAAAAGAATGTCAGTATATATTTTCAATATATCATCTATTATTTTATTATTTTCTTTTAATCTTCATTGTTGTAAAGATTTTGCGAATAGAATTGTTATTTCAATCTCCAGTGCTCTTGAAATAACTCTTAGGACTTTGTAATTAATTCTTTGGTAGTTTTTAAGATTTTAGCTGTTGACAAATAGAAAAATATTGTATCTTATCTTTATAGAAAATTTTTTTACAATTCTACAATAATATGAAAAATTACCTAATAAAATCTTTTATAACCATGAAGACTATAGAAGTCTGATCCCACAAAACAGAAGAAATTTTAATTTGAAAATTCATCAAATGAATTAAGAATCGACGAA
Source organism: Euborellia annulipes (assembly GCA_023213315.1). Classification (NCBI taxonomy): domain Eukaryota; kingdom Metazoa; phylum Arthropoda; class Insecta; order Dermaptera; family Anisolabididae; genus Euborellia; species Euborellia annulipes. Next base: position 92,466 of record JAKCPI010006205.1, read on the forward strand.
TTAAACGTACAGTGAAATTTTTCTTGAGACATTCTAGCCCAGTGAAGTTCTTTGCAGCCAAAAAAATATTTCATTTTATCTATAAAAAAAATAAAAATAAACCATTAAAAATTTATTTTATTTAAGTGGTTTTTATATCCTTGTCAGATTTAATATTACTTACGAAAGGATCCAGTTGGTTATGCCCTGAAGAATCTCGACGATCTCAGCCCCCACTGCCACCCTAACCTAAAACAAAGAAGAAAGAAACAATTAGTTTATATCATTCATGCTACTTAATATTTTACGAACATTATTGAAAATTGCTTTAACTTACCCTGTAGACTGCTTCTTTCGGCTCAACGAGGGCTTCCCTAAAAACTAACCTAATCCCACACTATCTATGACCGGGACGGCCATCTAATTCTAAAATGCAGTTCCTCTTCTTTCTTGAGACGGTCGCGATCGCGGCACTCCCGGAAGGCAGGTAAGCCTTCATTCAACATTAATCGCAAACGAAACGGAGGAAACGCGCCCACAAACCCAAGGGTAAGAGGAAAAGAAACAAACACACACACTCACAACCACATACTCAACTCACAGATCAATTAATCTCTGCCCACCTGCCTCATATCATTTACTAGCGAACTAAAAAGAAGCAGAGTTAATTGATCTGATAATCATTCACGAGTTAGGAAGGGAGCCCGGCCAATACAATACTGAAGATCCCCCTTGGTTGCTCATCTCAGAAACAGAATGTCGTTGTTCAAGATGCATGCTGAAAAAAAAAGAACCCTACAAGCTAACAACATCCTATACGAACTCCTAACATCTTGAACATTAACTCACTCTGCCCTGAAACAACCAAGGCCCAGAACTCAGCACTGATGGACAAAGAGCCCCGGAGAAAGAGAAAACACTCTTTCTCTCAAAAACGCGAAAGAGAGACACCACACATACGGGGAGGAATTCTCCTATTTCCCATGAACAACGGTCAAAGGTGAAGTGATCCTCTACTGGGAGCCCTGCCTAAACCTAAATGGGACGAACAACAACACCCTATGCCAGTATTGAGGAATCAAATCACAAATGAACGTCAATTCAAGAGAACATCAGAGAAATCCGACAAAGAAGGCCTAGACCCCATCTCTATATACCAGGTATAAATGCGTGAGCGTAGAGATTTTCTAATTATGTTTAGCGCCCTCTATATAAAACCTACCTATTTCTAAACTAATAAGAATTGCGTGTATTCTTAAAAACTAACATAGAATAGATAATCCCATACACGCAAAACTTAAATCCTAATACTGAATTGTATAATAATAGCTAAAATTATAAAACATGCACATTTGAATTGTCTCATATGATGATGTTGATATCCATCGATGGATAATGAATGGACGAGAAAAATGTGTACATATGATCCACCTTTTATCAACAATCGTTTACCTTTAGTATATTGACCATTCATCCATTCATTACCTTGAAAAACAGTCGTATCTGTATTTGGGTACTGAAATATACCTACTCTAATCTACGATTGAAATGTTAATTTTATGATATTAAATGAATTTAATAAAGATTTTTAAATTATCAAATTTTAAAACAAAAAATAAAATGAATTTTGGAAAAAAATTTTAAAAATTTTGAATTTAAATCTTTAACTATTACTAAGTCAGGGACTCTGAAATGGGAGAATTGTTTAGATTAATAACATCCACTATCCATGCACCTATTCCAAAATATCTAAAAATATTTAGGCCGAATTGTGAAAAAATAAATTTTGAAAATCCTAAATCTATCTCACTCTACGCTCACGTAAATGTTCATACAGACTTTTACTGTTGCTGCTAGACTCTGCAATCAGCTGTAGGGACTGCCTTGACTGCTTCTTCCTTGCTGGCTGGCGATGCCTTGTTGGAGGATGCTCTGGATTCATGATGTCACTTCTCGAAGTTGATTAGTTGGCTTCTAAAATACAAAGAAAAAAATATAAATTAAATTATTTATTTTGTCTCCTTCTCCATTATGCATCTGAACAACTTCATTACAAATAAATCACAGAAAATCAAATTATTTTATTAATTATACTGATAATGACGAGGCCGATAATGCCGGTCGAAATATCTCCGAATTAAAAGTGATTTGTAAAGCGCCGATCGAATGCTGGCTTTTATTCTCCGGTTCTTTCCTTATGTACAGTGAGGGACAATATTAAGTCCCACCCATGCGTTTTCTTCTTGTGATTATTTCATTCTTTTTAAAAAAATATTATATATCAATATTTTTTAATGGAAACTTTCATGGTTCAAACTTAGAAAATTTTTAATAAAGATTTTAATTTTCTTTTATAAAAACAATGAAATAATTAATCACAAGAAGAAAAAGCATGGATGGGATTTAATATTGTCCTCACTGTACTATATGATCCAGTGAAAAGTTCCAAAAGTTTTTTTTTTTTTTTAATTTTTTAATAAAGTCAGGAGAAGAAAGGTAATTCAAATGTTTACCCTTTTACCCCCCCCCCCCCTTGTATCCGCCCTTGGTGAGTGGTGAATGAGAAAAAAGTGTGAGTGTTTAAAAAAAAATCATTAAATCAATTATTTTTTTAGATGGACTTTAAAACTTTCGACCCCTAAATTATTTCAAGCACTTTTTTTTCAATTTATTTATTACCAACTGCAGTCGAAGCTATCCAACTCTTATATACTTTTGTTCTTCATAGGAAAGAATAGGAGATTGGTTCAGGGGCGTACCGAGACAGTTGGGGGCCTAGGGCGTCACTAGAAGAGGGGGCCTATATACATTTTGTACCAGAGGTGTATATTGAATTTTTTCGGGGGGGGGGGGGAGGAAGGCAAAAATATCCCCTCTCTCCATACACAAAAATATTTTTAAAATACTGTATATACCCTCTATATCAGCGTTTTCCAAGCTGTGAGGCGCGCCTCCCTAGGGAGGTGCGGACTTAGTCTCAGGGGAGGCGCGAATATTAGCCACAGCGAGCAATTTTCCAAACTCAGCCAAAATTATTTATTTTATTGTGACGTTTAGGCCACTAGTGTATTCTTGAATGAAAATTTTGAATTAAAAATGACAATTTTAATTTTGAAATTAAAATTTCATTTATTCTCGCCTCCGGCTCTTAATAAGGCCGAAACGTCACAATAATTTTGACTACATAGGCCTATGACTAGGAATTTTTTTTTTTTTGACTCCGCTTTAATATAAATTTATATTTTTTAGCATTAAAAATTTTTGTTTTTGTATTATTTTACAAAATGGGGAGGGGGAGGCGTCATATGATTAAATATTTTTAAGGGAGGCGTTGTAAACCACTGCTCTATATACCCCGAGCCCTCTCGAAGACAAATTTTCAATAAATTTTTTTTTATCGAAATTTTTTTGTATTTACTTGAGCCCTGAGGCCCCAGGCCCTCTCAAAGACAAATATTTGGGGGCCTATGCCGGCTCAGGGCCTGGGGCTGACTCCCCCTCCCCTCCCTCCCCCAGTCTCGGTCCCCCTCTTTGGATTGGTTGCAATTGTAAAAAAATATAAATAATTCCCTATGTTTATAAATTTTACATCTTGACTTCTAATAAAGGCCTACTGGGGAAAACTAAATATGTCGTCACAAAAATTCTGGAGTGATAAGCAAAGTGCACAACTTACCGAAGATAAGAGAAAGTTGTGCGCTGTGCCACCAGTCACACCACACCAGATTTTTATATTTAACATAGGCCTAAGGAGAATGAGACCCAAAGATAAAGGAGAGATAAAAAATGATAATAAGATATACGTATTTGACTTCATTAATTAACTTTAAAACAAGAAAGATATAAAAATGCCCTTTGACTAAAACTAAAGGCTGGTTATAGAATAATTTCTTTAAGAAAACAAAGAGAATTTAGACAGGTTCAGACTTGACAGAGATAAGAGAAGTAAAGATTAAAAAATAAAATATTTTCGACTCAGAGAATATATTTTTCTGATTCAATTAATATTTGTATTGCTGTGTGTGTCTGATGTGATTTCTAATCAATAATAATATGAACTTGACTAATCATGCCTGGACCCCAATATATGTCTAAGTTACCGAAAAGACTGTTCATATGTGTGTGTGAATGGGAAAAAAGTGACTGTTAAAAAAAAAAATTGACTAATCAAATTAAATTTGTAAATTTGATTAAATAATGAAAAAATAGGTGAAAGCCTGATTTAAGAGAAAGTGATATGTGCTAATAGTCACACCACAATTTACTTGTAAGGAGTATAGAGAAAGATTTGCTATCAATGTCGAAATTAGACAAACAACCACTGACTTCATGGATTTATGAAAAATATTTTTAATAAATTAATATTCTATGTTACGACTAATAAAAATATTATTTAAATATTCTTTGAGCCTAAATGGGTGCTTGCTTGTTGTAATGTGGCATCATAGGCAACTTTTGTTTTAAGGTTATTTCGTATTGTGTTAGAGTCTGAGAAAATTCAGAAACGTTTTAGCCAAAAAGAGATGAAATATTCAGTGTTCCACCACTATAAATAGTACGTGGATATATGTGGATAAGCATGCCCAGAACTAATTTGTAAGATTTGCTATAGTATCTAATTAAAACAAATAGATCTATTCCGTTTTTTGATTGATATTTTTTAATTTTAAATAAAACAATTTGTTTATATTCTATTATAATAAATGATGAGAGTTAGTTTTAATAAAGCTTATTGTAAAATGACCTATCGACGTAAAGCAAGTTTGATCATGAAAAAATATTTTATGGTAAATGAAAAATAAAATTTGCATAAAATTATCAATTAAAATGGAGAGTGAAAAAAAAGAGACAAATATCAACAATATGCATTCATATAAGGTACAACACTATATTCAGATGGGGCCATGGCGTCATCTAAGATCCGAAAATAAGTTGTTTGACTCTGATAAATAAATTTAAAAAAAAAAATATCAACAATTTCTTGAATTATTTTATCAATTTTAAATATTAAATGACTAATGAGAATAATTAATAAATAATTAGCAATATCGAAGCGAAATACCTGGGTAAAAAGTCGAGAAACCCGGAGAGCGAGAGAGAGTTGGCCGGCCGGAATGATGGCTGCACAATAAATGAGGTGGCGTGGGGGTTTCTGGTCAAAAGTTACACATGTTCACTATTACTCAATGGTCGTCCCTCTACTGAGCTGTCTAGGCTAGATCAGTGTTCTCTTCTAAGCAGGCCTTATGGCGCCAAAGAAGGTGATTGGCTAATTAGTCAGAGGAGGGAGTTGGACGATTCTATTTTATTTAAATTAAAGGGGAGTCAGGTAATTAAGCTAACCTTTTCTTCTAAGCAGGCCTTATGGTGCTGGTGATTGGCTAATTAATCAGAGGAGGGAGTTGGACGATTCTATTTTATTCAAATAAAAGGGGAGTCAGGTATTGAAAATTAGCTAACCTTTTCTTATGTATTTTGAATGGGTCGTTTTGATAACTTACCTACCCCAACATTAAAATAGCCTCCTTATGGGAGAAATACTGGTGTTTGTCCTTAGGCTGTTTTAATGGGCTAGGGAGGCTATTTTAATGTTGGGCTAGGTAAGTTATCAAAACGACCTATGTGTAATGAATACTTAAATATTAAGGCAATACAAAATATCTTTAAGATTTATTTTTTATTAAATTAATTTCACTTCTGGTGTGATGGTCGCACAGCACACAACTTTCTCTTATCTTTGCTAATTGAAAGTTGTGTTCTGTGCTTGTCAAAGCAGATATAATGACCATTAATAAGCATGTGATTCTGATAAAATAATATCATTGTTATTACCCGTGTAAGGGGTGTTAGAATTCAAGTTGTAAAATTATAAACATAGAAAAATATTTATTTATTTTTAAGGTATTTTTCCACATCGAAGGCCATTTAGACCCCGACTCTATTTATTTCGTTTGGATTGGTAGCCAATCCAATATAGAGTTAAGTTTATATTATAGTTTTTTTTTTTTTTAAATCTTTTCGGCAATTTATATACAGTATATTATAGTTAAGGAACAATAAGGAAAATGGTATGAGTGATGGTCTTATTATGTTATCGTGGTGGCTCAAATGTTTTTTCCTAATGTCTGTCATAAAATAACATTGGCCTTCTACTTTCGTGACTTCGAACGAGGCTTATAATATTATTTTTTTTTTTACTCTACTGATTAAGACAAATTTCAGGGGCGAATAGGTTGATTAGTAACTTTAAAATGGAATTAAAAAAAAAAATAAAACTAAAGGGCTTATTATTTTAATGTATTTAAATAAATATTTTTTTTTTTTCATTTGAAATAAACATAACAACGATGACTTTGTTATAAAATACATGTTTTTAATAAAATTATCAATAATAATAATACACTAAATTCTTGGCCATGGAATTAATTAATTTTTTCTATAATTCTGTACATAGTATGTTAAAAAAAAAAACTTTATAAATAACATTTTTTTATTTTCTATCCCCTATTTAATAGGAATTGAAAAAACACATAAAAATGACTTAAAATTATATAATCTATTTATTTATATATATATATATACATGTATATGTATATATTTTATATATGTATATATCACAAAAACATTGACGTAATATTTTGAAGCTGCCAAGACCAAATAAGCAATCAAAATCATTATAATACTGATCAAATGATCGTTTTCCTTTAAGAAAAAAAAGTTATCAGTAGTAGTATCATTATCATCATCTTATATATTTATATAATATTGTATATAAAATTCATAACAAATTTATATATATTTATATTTTTATGCAATTATAAAATACAAAGTGTTTATAAAGACCTTGCGCACTTTCTTATTTAATAATTTCACTTTTGCGGGGCGGCGCGCCGGAATGGGGGGCCGCCGGGGGGGAACCGGGGGGGGGGGAAAAAAGGAAAAAAAAAAAAAGGGAGGGGGGGGGGGGGGGTGTATACTCGTATACACTCTACTAAAATTTGAAGGTTTTGATTTTAATTGAATCTTTCATTTCATTCAATTAATTAAATTAATTTCTTTTTACTATACAAAAATGATACTTTAAGGACTCCATAAACATAGTCACAGATAGATAGGTAGATTTTACTTTTGAAAAGCACAATATATTTAATCCTGTTTTAATCCTTGCACCAATAATAATTCCTATTCTTAGTCAATATATGTATTTTAATCGAATCATAAAAGTATTTTGTTGAAAAGTTCCTTATCAGACGGAAACGTTATTGTATTAAATAAAAAGAAAGAAAACTCGTATTACTTTTATTGATATTTTACTCGTCCACCTTTGTCAGGTTGTCAGTGAGGCTCAATATTAAGTCCCACCCATGCGTTTTCTACATGTGATTATTTCAGTGTTTTTATAAAAGAAAATGGAAATCTTCATTGGAAATTTTCTAGGTTTGAAGTTTCTATTAAAATATATATATATATTTTTTTTTTTAAACAATGAAATAATCACTAGTAGAAAACGCATGGGTGGGACTTTATATTGTCCCTCACTGTACCTAGTTAATGTATAACAAGTTAAAATATTATAAATTCATTTTCTAAAGAATAAAAAAAATTCTATTGGTCTTTCTTTTTTGATTAAAAAATGAATGAATGAAAGTTTTATTAGTTTTGAAAAAAATCTATAGTAATCGAGAAATTTATAAACACCTTGTATTAATATAATATATTGAGAATAATAATAATAATTAATGTTGATTCAACATTTTTCTTTATTTTCCAAGCACGGGCCTTTTGGTGGAATTAATAAACTAACATGTAAATATTTGAAATTCAAGATCAGGAAGAAAATAAATTTATTTTTTAATATAGTATATCTTATTTTATATATATTTATATATACAATAAAGACAACATACATCTATATTATTTATTTTTTTAAGAAGAGTGGCTCTTCTATTATTATATTGCAACAATGAAAGCGAATATTTTATTTCCTGGAATATATCGAGATATAAATATTATTGAATCATTGAATAACTATATTAAAAAAAAATTAACTCAGAGCATAGATATGAAAGTATAAAGTATAAAATTTCGCTTCCATTGCTCTATTTCCATAAAACAAAATCCTGATCTTCCATTTCAGACTTAAAACATGACATAGATTAAAAATATCTATAGAAATTTGGAGAAAAATTAAAGAGATATTAAATAAATATATGATATATTTATAAATGTATTTATAATGAATTTAGGTAGCGAATTTTTTAATTTATCGGGGAAAAAATTTTTTTTTTTAATTTATTTTCTGCTATCAATTGCCACTAATAAATTTTTTAAAGAAAAATTTAGAACCAAAATAGGGCCTAATTCAAATTTAAAAAAAAAAATAAAAGATAGGCAAGAATAGGAATGAATTACCCTTGATAGAGAATATATTTTAATTATAATAATTTCAGCAACGAGGAATTCAATATATCTCTGTATTGGTGAACACAAATAAAATAAAAATATAAAATTTGTGTATGATTCAAAAAGATTGATTGATCATCCACTTTCAACTATCAGGGTAAATTATAATTAAGCAATAATTTTAAATTTTTTATAAAAATATTATTAGAAAAGTGATTATTCATAAAGATTTTTAATCATGCAATGGATAAATTAACAAATTCGCTCCTAATAATTATACGGTATAAAAAAATCATTTGTGTTCCATATAATTATTAAAGAGACTGTAGTTATTTATTTAAAGTTTATTTATATGAGACAAGTAAATGAGAAAGAAGTAAATATTTCTGGAACACACAACATTTATATATATTATAAATTTTGTATTTTCTTTTAATAACATTTATAAAATGGAACACAGAATTTTAAAAAATCAAAAAATTTTTCTATTTGATTAATGTATAAAAATAGGAGATTTCTTTTTATTTTAAATTGACCTAGATTAAGAAATTTATAATTTTGTCAATCAAATAAATATTTTGTATTTTTTTTTTTGTTCCAGGATCTATGCGTCTTTTTTTTTTTAGGAAGACCGAGGAAACAGTGCAGGAGCCTACACCAGAAAAAGCAATGGCGAATTCATGAATTCCTTCTAATAATACAAAATGTTTGTCAAGTTTATATCTTCTTTTAAAGGAAAAAAGATAAATAAGTTTTTACTTTCTCTTACTCTGAAGAAATATTCTGCCCTACTAAGCACAAAGGGGATATCTACATTTTGATGATATAAAATGGAAAAAATGAGATTGCAAGTTCACACCTCTTGTTTGTTGTATCATTTTTAGATTGTAAACAATAAATAGTACCACAATCAATCCATTTACCAATTTGCCTCTAATTAAATACTCTTTTATTAACATAAAAAGTATTTATTTAAGTAATAGATAGGGTTGAAAGTCTTATTCACTTCATATAAAAACTAAATATACGCATTTAAAAAAATAAATCCTATTTGAAATAGAAGAAATAGACATTTTTTTGGCATAAATCGTGATTCATTTTAACAAATAATAATACAAAAAGTGATTAATCAGCCGAAACAACGTATTTTATTGTAAATACAGTAGAGTCTTGCTAATCAAGCCTGAACAGGAGCTATGCCGGATTCTGAAAATGACTGATTATCCGAAATTACCCACATTTAATAAATAATTGTATATATATATATATATATTAATTGTCCACATTTAATACAATGCAAAATTTATTCTTAAAAATCTGAAATGACACCTAGTTTTCTTTATTACCCCTTTTTTGCTACAATATCCCGAAGAAGTGGCTTTTCAACATGCCGGATTAGCCGGTATGCCGGAGTATCGAAGTCTGGATTAGCAAGACTCCACTGTAATTATTATTTACTAAATTGTCAACGATTTATGTCAAAAAAATATATTTTATTTCTAATAACAATAATCCTGAAATACTCTATAATCTAATATTCATAGTTCCTATTTATTTTATTTTTCAAAATAATTTTTTTTTTTTTTATAGACTGAATAAAATAATACTTTTCAACTCTAACTATTGATCACTATTCTCTACAGTGGGTGGGTACAAATTACTGCAAGCATTTTTTTTCTGTAGCTGCAAATACAGCAGGTTTTGTCACTTACAACTAAATATCCTTATAACAAAACCTACGATTTTTGCAGATACTTAAAAAAAATAGACTTTTTTTACGGAATATATTTATTTTTTTTTTATTTATTAGACCGGCAGCCAGAGGCTTAAAGAAAATATTTAAAGGTTAAACAACTTATTATTACTTGTTTGACAAAAAGACACTTAATAACCTTTAACGAATATCAATTCATCCAAAAATAGCAGATACCACTTTTGTCCTTAGTAGGGCAGTATAAAATGTCATAATAGTCCTGATAATTAATCAGAAAAAAGAGGAGAGGTAGCTAAAAGAATTCAAATTTTCTATTATTTTGCTATTCAGCAGGAGATTTTTCGTTCCTTATTTAAGGATAAGAGCTTTTTGCCAGTCCTGGGTCAGCTTCGTTCTGTGTTAAATCAATATGAAGCAACCATACACGAGGTTTATCTGCCATATCCTTATATACAAAAATAGATTGTTCAAAGTAAAATTTGAGTACAATTTTATAATTAAAAAACTATCCAATTATCTAAAAAATAAAACAAATGGTCACAAACATACGAAAAATATACCCTATAACCTATATCATAAGGCAAGTCACCATCTGTTCTTTTATTTATTTATTAATCTTCTATTAGTAGTTTTTTAATTATAAATTTATACTAGTTATTTTTACAAATAACTTTGAGGATCCTATTTTAGTCCTCGATTTAATTTAGAAAATTTTGGCTGCCTCTTCTCTTTTTCACTCCATTTCTCCTTATTTTAAATAGTTTATTTTATTTTAAAAAAATTTTCTTAAAAAAATTATAGCCGGGTCATTATTCGGAATATTAAAGAAAAATTCGCCATTGCCATATAAAGAGATTTTAAATTTTGTTCCTCGGTTAAAAGAAGAGAGGCAGGCAATAAGATATAAACAGGGTGAATATCTATTGATAGAGATATATAGATAGATAAAGTGGCACTAAAACACAGGAAGGCCCTTGCAGTATGTACCAGGTATGTGGGTGTGAGTGTCTCTCTTTCACGGAAATATCACAGAAAAGTACATTTTGCACTTAGGGATGGCGAGGGGAAGAAGGAACTTCCTCCTCCAGAGTCCTCTTCAGCCTTTAAGGGATTTTGACACATTTTTAATCTAAATTCTAAGCCTATTTTTTCTCTCTCCCTCCCTCATATATATGACTTTGTTCTTTCATTTTAATAATAATATACAACAAAAATATACAAGGTGCATTTGTATATTTTGTTTATGTTTAATATATCCACCCCCTTCCCCTTCTAAATATTATCAAAATAAAGCAACAAAGATTAAAAGTTAAATGGCACACTCTTAAAAAAATCTTCATTTATCTTTCTTCATTTTGACTCTAATAATTTTAAATTAATTATTATTAATTATTATATTAATTATGATTAATTGAGAATAATCATGAAAAAAACAAATCTGATTTATTCTCCTTGGGTGATAAAAAATATGTGCATAAAAGTAGAAAAATGCATTATTAAATTTGATATTTTCGGTCTATATATATATGAGAATTATAAATGTTTAAAATGTTAAAAGTTAAAAACCTAAAAGTATTTTTACAAATCTATGGTTGACAGGCACGTAGTCAGGGGGAGGGAAGTTCAGTCCAACGATACTCTTTAAATCAGTATCATTGAATAAAATTATAATAAACCGCCCGAAAAGAAATCCTGGCTACGGGCCTGATGGTTGTATAAATTTGTTTTTGAAGTGAAAGTTGTGACTGTGGATATTTAGTAAAGAAAGTGTAGAGGCAGAGGTAGAGGCAGCCAAGAACTGATACTCTGATTGCTTTGCCAATTGGCCGGAAATGTTTTTGTGCATTTATTATGCTCCATCTTCAATCTTCTAAACGGAGTATATATTGCACAGAGATGATCCAATAATAAAGCATATATGTTTCTTAAATAAATAATAAACTATTTTACTTGGCAAAACACAAATGAGCATGATTCGACATCATTGAACAAAATGTTTTGTCATTGAGCGTTTTGCTCAATCGGTGTGCGTTGGCATTGGACAAAATGTTCGGCCATTGAGCAAAAAATGCCAACGCACTCCGATTAGGCAAAACGAATGACAAAATATTTTGTCCGATGGCAGAACATTTTGCTGAATGGAAAAACATTTTGTTCAATGGCAAAACATTTTGCCTAATTCCATTGAGCAAAACGTTTAGTTCTTGGACAAAACATTTTGTCCAAGAGCGTTTTGCTCAATTGATGTGCGTTCAGCGTTAATGAGCTTAATTGATAAGAGTCAAATATATTAGAGTATCATTTCTTAGCATTTCTTGCCTTTGGCTCTACACATTCTTCACTAAAGCTGGAAAGTATACCATCAAAATGAATTTTTCGATTAAATGTTCCATAGCGCCTGCCTCATTCAGTTGTTAATTTCTTGTAAGATTATACAACTGATTGACTTGGTATATACATTTGTAATAGAAAAATCCATTAATGATCATTTGGGTTGTATACCTTCCAAAAAACAGAAAAAAAAAGAATTTATGATGAGAAGTGGTTGTAGATACCGAAAGAATTTATGTACATCATGGCAGAATCCTAACTTTTATTTTTTTATAAAATCAATAATTAAATTTTTTTTTAAGAGGCTTGCACAAGTGAGATGATAACTCTGTTACAGAGAGAGGGAGAGTGAGAGAATGAAGGCTAATATGTGCTTTGAGATCCAGGAGGGATGCTGCGCAGGGCAGAGGAGGACGCTGCGTCAGTGCGTCGCTGCGTCATTCAGTCGGCGGACTCAGCAACTACCGCCTCCGCTTTAATCTGCAGAGCCGGAGACATAGAAAGTGCAGGATTCGCCACGGCGATGATGTTGCCGCCGCCTCCCGAGGCGATCACCTGGTAACAATAAAAATAATATGTGAGTTTTTATGGCAATAAATACAAAATACATTCTTTCTAAAAATAACAATCGCTTGACTACGAGTATGTTTCTCAGCCCTCCATATAGCCTAGCTATTCTCACTTCATGATTTAGCACCGTCGTGTTTTCAAAGCACAAGAAATTAATTAAAAGCTCTTTTTTTGCTAAAGAAAAAAAATCTCAATTCAATATTGTCTTTGAATTTTATATCACGCCTTCAGTAATAAACTTCTTTTTCTACTATTGATTGAAAAAAATACCTCCTTCATAAAAATATATATATATATATATATATATATATATATATATATATATATACCTTTATGTTCAGACCATGAGAGAAGATTGTTCTCCGTTAGCAGTTGTTAATAAAGTAAAATTGTTTTTTTTTCTCCATCATTTTATTGTCTCCCTATAGTTAAAAAAAAAATGTTCATAATTCCCGAGGAGTTGTCTGTCACACGCATCCGCTTTTTTTGTGACTCTGCCAAGCAGAACATTAAAAAAATAACCTTTGAATTGTATTAGTATTATTACTAAGAGTAAGACTAGAAAAAAATGTTTATTTGAATATAATATGACAAAAGTGAGTTAGAAAGAAGAGAAAGAAAAAAAATGAGAGTAACAAATCGATTACATACAATAATAAATTTGATTAAAAAAAAAAGAAAATAGAATTATATAAACAGTGGCGTCATTTAGAGGGGGCAGGGGGCATTTGCCCCCCCCCCCCTTTATAAAATTATTAAAAATAATAAAATATTATTCTAAATAAAATATTTCAAAATATATCTAGGAGTATAAAAACTGTACAAAATTAAACAATTAATTAAATTAAATATCTTTTGGCCAAATTTGAGTATCTATTTGTAAGTAAATTTTAATAAAAAAAAAGTTTCCTCCCCCAAGAAAAAGTTGAAATGACGCCACTGTAAATAAAAAAATATATTGAACAACAATATTTTAATTAAAATAAAATGTTTAATTTTTAAAAATTATTTTTTTTTTCATAAGGACTTTCGACTTTTGTCAGGTGGATTGAAGAAGAAGGAAGAACTGAATAACTGAATGGGGTAAGAGGTTGATGAAAAGCAAGATATTTTAAAATTGGTATAAATATATAGGGTCTATATATTATAAATAGAAAGGATATTAGAACTAAGGAAGTAGAGTTAATGAGATTGAACTGAAAAGAAAAGTATTATATAAAACTTGTAATTTGACTTTAAGTGGAGAGAAGCATCACACAAGGAAAGTTTAGAGGGGATGTTATACTACTTCTTTCATCTAGATTTTGTATAGATGGAGCTACAGCCTAAATGTCTTGAACGAGACTCAAATTGGTGTTTTTCGAGTGAACAGAACTACGGGTTATTTTTATTCAATTTTATATAGATGAAACCCACCTGGACCCTGGCTTCCGGGAAGGCTTCCTCGGTATCTGTAATATCCAGACTTCGATTGGCCGAGTTCTGTTGGCTAGCTACCATCTCCTTAACTACTCGGAGACCCTCATCCAGGAGCGCTTCCTGTACCATCTGGGGGCATTGAAATTTAATCAGTACATTTTCTCTCTCTTCTTTCATTAATTAGGCCAATTATTTAATTAATCTTACATATGTGACCGTGCACATGAAAAGGTACCAAATCTTCAGTTGGCTAAATCTTCAGGAGAGCCGATTTACTAAAAAAGTTGAAAAAATCCATTTTTTTTTTCATTTTTTATTACTGATTCTGATTCCCTAGTTCATCTTATATGTTGAAATATTCGATTCATCAGAATCGATATATTTTATATAAAAAAAAAATAGAAAAAAGCAGGTTTTCCATAACCAAAATTATAAAAATTTATATCTTCCAAAAACAAAAAAAAAATGCCGTCTTGCTCAGCAGGATGTGTTCTGTACAGAAAGCATAAAAACTCAATTTTGAACCCGATGAAGATTTGGTACCTTTTCATGTGGACGGTCACATAGAAAAAAAAAACCGTAAACCATATGAGAAAAGATTAATAATAGCCCTAATTAGAAATTTTGTTAAAATTTTTTAAACATTTAAAAGTTTTCAAATATATTAATTTTAATTAAATAATAAATATTTTTTACCTGATGAATAACATAAATTTGAATAAGAAAATTAACAAAAACACATCAATAGAACAACGACTATTAAAATCAAAATCAAAGATTTCACTTTTCTCTTTTAAATATTTATATAGGCTAATACAATTTTATTTAATAAAGAGAAAATTTAACATTAAAATAATTACTTTTTTTTTAATTAATCAAAAATTAATTCTTAATAAATTTGAATATAATAATTAATAAGAAAAACATGAGTGTATGACCCCAAGTAAAATTTCACTGAGATCTTTGATTTTTGAATTCGTTGTTTCTGGTTGTGTACATACTACCGGATGAGTCTGCGCGTGTGAATGTCAAATGTTGGTGGCATGCATAAAGCCGAGACAAGCAGGCAGGTAGGTAGGTGTATGTTAGTGCGTTAAAGTTTTTCTTTCTCCCTGGCAGCGTGCGGATTCTCCACTCCCGTCAATAACCACCATAACAAACAATAACGAGAACAATAACAGCTGCAGCGATAGCAATAATGCAACAGAAATCACAGATTAACAACAATATCCTGAACTTCATGTATCATTGAAAAAATTTTCATTAAGATAAATTAAATCTAAACTTTGTTATACTCAGTTGTTATACTATGCTCATTTTATTATACTATATTATTCCTAAATAACATGTAGGAGATATAATTTGATATTCATTTGAATTTGTAAAAAATTAATTTTTTTAGCATATAATATTAAAGAAAAAAATTCACACGGTTAAAATTTAGTCTTCTTTTGATCAAATCCAAATATCACAAACCAGTTGTTTGTATTTGAGAGAATATAGATAAAAAAAAAAAATGTAAGTATAACAGAAATATTAATTTTCGTATAACATTATCATCATATAACAAAATTAAGATTTATTTTTACTAATCACATATATTTCTGAATCTGTCTTTATTCATTTTAATATTTTTTATTTCTAATAAATATTCTAAGAAAATGAAGCAAAAATTCGATTGATGATAGCATTGAACCGAAACGAAGTTGAGATGACATTTAAAAAAAAATAAAAAATATTATTCTATACTCGTTGATTTTTTTTTTTTTTTTTTACTCCTTCAATATTCTTAGAGCTTTAGAAATAAAAAATTTAATTTTTTCTACTCAATTTATTCCAGCGATACATGAGAGAGCAAGAGCGTTGATGCCAATGCAAAGAAGACCAGACGTGCGTGAATGTGTTAGATTATTAGGCCAAGCCCAACAAACAGAGTGCTATGGATTGTTGGTGTAGCTGGGAGTGCTTTTAGGTGTGCTGGGGACGCAAGTGACAGGTAGCACCTGCTTGCTAATCTTGCAGCCTCCGCGAGTCACTTTCTCAGATGTCGCTTCTGTATCACCTCGAGACGAATCACGAGAATCGCCAACCTCCTATATTTAAAAAAAAGATAAAATTAATGAGTTATATCTATTTTTTATATATTAATGATTATTTTTCAATTCCATTAAATTCTATAAAATTTACATGGAAACCCTTGTTATAATACTCATAAATGGACCCTGTTATGCAATGGTGTGTCAAAGACCAAACATCGAGTTTTGAGAAAATCAACATTAAAGTTTTTTGTTTTCATTGGATTATATATAATTTTTCTTGTCAATTGTGCAAGTAACATTAAATATAAATTTTTTTTAGGACATATTTCATAAAAAATACTATTAATTAAAGCATTTGAAACAAAAATTCCGTGCTTAACTCAATTTTGAATTTTTTGGTCTTTGACACACCATTGCATAACAGGGTCCAAATAACATACGTATTACATACAGAGATGGGCAAAACCATTTAAAAAGCTTTAACGATCCGATCTGGCAATACAATCCGAGTTAGAAAAAAATCAGATCCGCAATACGAAAATCCGGTCCGATTGGGAAATTTTAAAAAAATATATAAAATTAGGCATTATTCTTAAACAATATTAATTAAAAAGTAAAAAGGTTTAAATAATTGGTAATCCTTTGAAAAAGATAGCAAAAATCCAGGATTCCTAATCCTTCGAAATCCGAGAGAAATCAAGAGAGCAAAAAACGATATCTATGCAAATCCTTGAATCCATCCATCTTTCGATTTGGATCGCGATTCAGATCCAGAAACCTCCCCAGAGATCTGAAAATCCTAGAACGGATCGGATCTTCAGATTTAAATTCAAAAGGGTAGAGATCCTACCCATCCCTGATTACAAATGATCAATATTAAATGACCCCTTATATTTTGGCAATCGCCTATTTAAAAAAAATCACAAGTGGTTTAATAGATTAATTTTGTATTTAAAAGAGTAAACGAAAGAAATCGAATGGAGATTTTTTTTCTAATTAGCTTGTTTGATTCTTGTTAACAAGTCTGTCCCTTGTCGAATGTCGTTGGGATTGTTAATTCCATGCAACAGCTATTAATTTCCGAATGGCAACTATTAAATGTATATCACATCGGCAGAGGAATTCATTATCTGATAAATAGTGTGAACATATATGGGAATAAGAGACGATTAAGACAGGACAACGGGCCCAGAATACACAATGTAAGGGAGGGGCTTCGACGAAGTGGTGATGTGACTCCGGGATGTACGCTTTGGCACGTGGAGGTGAGTGAAGAAAGGGAGCAGAAGCAAAGGCTTTAATAGGAATGTTTAGTATTTCAACAACTACTATAATGCCGTTCAAAATTAATAAACGGCATAGGGAAAGATAGCTAGCTCTCACTGCTGAAAAAATTTCTTTTCATTTTCAGAATTTTTACTTTTTTAAGTGTTATATAACTAATTTCATGGGCGTAGCAATTTCCCCCCTGTCTTGTCCTGAAATTTTTTTGTTTATTAAAAACAAATAAACCTATGTATTTTTCCCATTGTATTAAGAGAACTTGCCTGAGAGGGTGAGCTGGCATTGCTGAATGAGAATTGAGAGTCAGTATCATCGGTGTCAGGGCGCTCGGAGTCTAAACCGGCAGAGCCTCGGCCACCACCGCCTCTCCGCCATCTGGAATCATATTTCTAATCAGTTTATATACCTTAATATATAAATAAAATACTAATAATTAATTAAACTATAATTCTGACTGATTAATGTAAAATTGTGCATATTTCACTCGAGGAATAAGAAGCGATTTTTGATATTTTTTTCAATTTTGAAGAGTAGGTCCTTCACGTATCCCCTTCCTCAAAGTTTTTTTTTTTTTTTTTTTATTAGAGGAAAGATCTTGTTTAGGCATAAAAATTCTTATGATCTACACTAAAAAAATTAGTGATCAATCCTTAACTTAGTGGTATATTTAAAAAAATTAAAAAAATGTTCAATATTCGAATAAACGTATATGAATTAAAAAAATAATGTAATTTATCATATACCGGTACATATAACTGAAGAAAAAAATTACAAAACAATGTTTTAGGTAAAATACCACTTCCAACTGACATGTTGATAAAGATCCCAAAAAAGTAAAAAAGAAAATATGAGAAAAAAAAGGCATTTGTCTAGAAACAAACACAGCAGCTAGTATATTATCGTATATTTATAAAAGATGGTAAATTACCTGGGTAGGTGGTGCCTGGCCTGGAGATCTGCTTGTTCAGCTAAGAGCTGCGCCTGGCGCGTATGCAACACTTCCATCTGCTGTTGTAGACTATGCAGTGCAGCAAAATCATGTGCATCGCGCAATTGCTGTGCAGCAAGAGCTAACTCTTCTCCACGTTCTGCTAGAGCTCGCAATTCGTCACCCACCTGCTCCGTCCTCTCCTGTGTACAGGGAAACATGTATTTTGATGCACGCCACTTAAATACGCGCACGTACAACAATTTATTTTAAGAAAACCAAAAGGACTTTTTAATTAAATACTATATGGAATATTTAAAAATAAACTGAATTTTTATTTTTGAATAACGTGTGTTTAAGATAGATATTATTTTTCTCTCTTGTTGTGGGTATGTAATAATACCTATAAGACTTTAAACTTTAACCGTTATTATGAAAATATATATTGGGGTCCAGGCATTCTTATTTAAGCCATTTGGTATCCAAATGGCTTAAATAAAATCATCGGACTGCCTGGGATCCGAACCCTCGACCCTTGGTATACAAGGCAGGCGCGCTACCAACTATGGCAAGCCCAAGGGCTCTGGAATAGTTAATTTCTTTAACAATCAAACACTAGCTAAATTGTGCAAGCCATGAAACTGAATTTTTTAGGCCTTAGAACTCTCGGACAGAAAACACTAAAATTTAGTATTATTTTAGGCAGTGGCGGCCCGGGTTTTGTCGAGGGGGGGGGTTTTTTTTTTTTTTTTTTTTTTTTTTTACTTTTTCCTGAAGGATTTTTTCTTTATTTTTTTTTCTTTATTTTAAATAAAATTTTAAATGATGGAAAAAAAAAAAAAAAAAAATTAAAAATAAATAAAAAAAAAAAAAAAAAAAAAATATAAATGCAAAAAAAAGGGGGGGGGAAAATTAATTTTTAAAATAAAATGTGGGTTTAGAGATAAAAAAAATTTTTTTTTTATTAAAAATAAAAAGGGGGGGGGATTTTAGGGTATTTGAACTTATGTTTTCCTTATCTAAATGACATTTATTAAATAATAAATTATAAATTAGCATTCTTTAAAAAAAAGGGGTTGTAATTAGAGAATCAGAAAATGACAAAGGTAAAAAAAAGAAGAGGGAAATAGAATAGTCATAAATCTAAATGCACTTTTTTATAATTTATTTATTTATTTATTTACCTTTAGTCATTAATTAAATGTTTAAAAAAATGTTATGTTTGGGTTGAACTTCAAAGAAATCTTTCTCAAATGAAATGTTTAGAGAGAAAGGAATATTTATGACCAATAATAAATTATGACTTCTGTGACGACGGGACTTTATAAGTTAATCAACATCCGTTTAGATATCTTGATATGGTCCGCGAGGATAATAAGAAACACGCGGCTTTGCTTTATGAACAAGAAAGGCGAAAATTATTAAGAACCTCCAGGGTTTAAGCCCTAGAATAATGACAACCCGAGATGAAGGCTCTATACGTATTTCTTTAGTTTTAGATCGACGTCCTTTTTAAAGATTTGTAGAGGAAATAGAAGAGGGAAGTTTTAGGAGACTCAGAATCGCAAAATTATTTCCTATGAATAAAGATTATTAAATATGAGTCTATTAATTTTGAATATATATGCAATTTTTAACTCTAGGGGACAGGGAGTTTAATCCCATATCGCCCTCCTGGTTCCAGGGACCCTTCGATTTCACTGAAATAGGGACATCAATTGAGGCCTTAAAATCAATATATTTTTTGTAAATTAATTTTTAATTAATTTAATAGTCTAAAATATGATTATATGCAAATTAATAATTTTAGTTGGCTTAGCGTTTGATTCAATTAATTTTGTTAAGTATTTGTAAAAATTTATTTAAATATTCCCTCAAACTCGCACAAAAAATGGGATTCAATATTTTATGGAACGTTCAAAATTTTTGTAGACCCTTCAATATTTTGTTCTTTAATCGCGCAAAGTTCAATCGACAATGAAATGTTGTACAATATTTTTGTGTAGCGTCAAGGGTCCACGACTATTCAATATTTTACACAAAAATCTAGCTCACTATTTTGGGGGAAATTTTTGTCAGTATCAGGGCTATTTTAGTTATTTTAAATAAATTTCATAAAAACATAAGAAGGTGGCCCTTTTAAAAATATTTATAGTAAAATGACTATAACTAGGCGCGGGATTGCTTTTTTGCCAGGGAAGGGGTGGGGGGGGGGGGCTAGAATTTTTTCTCTCATAAAAAAGATAACAGTTCTATATGCATAATATTATTTTAAATTTATTTTTTCAGTAACAAAATCACTATTTTAAAAAATTAATAAAATAAAAAATTATTGTCTATACCATGTTAATTAATATAATAATTTTAATATAAGTAAGAATCCAAACTATCTAATAATCTTAGGCCCTCTGGTGTTGGGGAGGGGGAGGAAGTAGAAAAGTTAAATAATCTGTTTTGCTCCCCCTCCCCCACCCCAACTAAGCAAAACCTTAAATCGCGTCCCTGCTAAGAAAGCAATCAACGTTCTCGATTTTTTTGATTGTTTTAATTCAATAGATTTTTGCCAAATAGGTAAAATAACATTTTTTTTTATGCCCAAATTTTCGCCTCATATGCATTATCACAACCAATAAAAGTGATTTACAGAATGTTTTGTTTTTGCGGCGAGAGATTAAATAAATAGTGTTTTTCATTAATAACTGAATATCAAATTTCAAAATATTATTGTTGTAGAAATATCTAATGTAGTAATTTTGAAAATAAATAATCGAAATACTGGTATATTCAGAAAGATAAATGGAAATTCAATAAGGAAATTAGAATACTATTTTAGCAACTAATTTTATCAAAGAGGGGAATCGGTGAAAAGCAGGTTTAGTTTTCAGATCCTATAATTAATTAATACCAAAGTTATTTTAAATAAAATAAACAAATTTTGAAAATCCACAAATTCTTTCAATTTGGCTATATCTTGATTTTTCAAACTTAATTGTGGTCCTAAAGAAGTTTTAGCTGTTTCACAAAGAAAGTTGTTAATTTGTTTTTTAGGGGAGAACCTAGGATACTCAAAGAGGATTGATCCTATAATTAAATTAGTAAATTTAGTGAGATATAAAAAAGGGAGAAAAAAAGAAAATATAACTTAATACAAGAATAAAGAAAACTATT
This sequence comes from Euborellia annulipes, assembly GCA_023213315.1. Classification (NCBI taxonomy): domain Eukaryota; kingdom Metazoa; phylum Arthropoda; class Insecta; order Dermaptera; family Anisolabididae; genus Euborellia; species Euborellia annulipes. The sequence continues at coordinate 114,301 of JAKCPI010006205.1, forward strand.
TATTTATAAAATGAGAATAAAGTCTCTAATAAGATCACTAGCAAGCAATGCGAGTGGAATGAACTAATTCAAAAGAATGAGTCTGAAAGGAACGAATCTTCTTTCTTTTCAGTTAATAGTATTTTTCGATGTTGCCATATTAAAAGAGAAACAACCGAAAAAAGAAATAGGCCTTGGAAGGGGAGAGGGGGTATGGCTTAATCAGCACCCATCTGGTAAATTTGAGTTTGATTCGTTGAAATGCACCTCTTGATTATTTTCCATTATTTGAGATTATTTAATTTTGAAAAGATTTGTAATTTTTTTCATTTTAAAGGGTAATATTCTTTTGTATAAAATTGTGAAATTTAATCAACTCTGCAAGAGAATATGTAAAAAGTTTTAGATACCTTTTTTAAAACTAAATCATAATAAAAAGAGAGGGAGAAAAAAATAAAATTTGATTCAACTAATGAAGAAATAAAACTAAGTTTTTTTTTAAGCCCAAAAATAAAGGTACTTTTTTTTTATAAATAAACACTTTTTTCCCATTGACACTCACATTCACACATACATACTCAGGCCATTTTTACGTTAATGTATTTAATATTATAAGCTTATATATGGACCCTGTTATGCAATGGTGTGTCAAAGACCAAGCATCGAGTTTTGAGAAAATCAACAATAAAGTTTTTTGTTTACATTGGTTTATATACAATTTTTGCCCCAGGGGGTTGGGGGGGTTGGTGGGGGCCTCCTTCTTTCCCGCCTCGGGGGGGGCCCCCCCCCCGGGGTTTTTTTTTTTGTAAAAAAAAAAAAAAAACCCCCCCCCCCATAATTATATACACACTTTTAATAATATTTTGGGGGGGGGGGAGGGGAGGGTGTGTGGGTGGGGGGGGGGAAGGGATAGATAATTAAAAAAAAAAAAAAAATATAATTTTTCTTGTCAATTGTGCAAGTAACATTAAATATAAATTTTTTTAGGACATATTTTATAAAAAATACTATTAATTAAAGCATTTGAAACATTCCGTGCTTAACTAAATTTTTAATTTTTTGGACTTTGACACACCATTGCATAACAGGGCCACACTAAAATCGATTTAATATAATATATTAAAACGATTTTAGTGTGGTCCAGTGTTATATAAATAAATGACCGGTAGAATAATACTTGGACGGAGTTCCAACTACCAAAGTTTCAACTACCACTTCGTCCAAGTATTATCTACCGTTCATTTACTTAATAATATATAGGACTACGTATATTGGGGGGGGTCCAGGCATTCTTATTTAAGCCATTTAGTATCCAAATGGCTTAAATAAAATCATCGGACTCCCTGGGATCCGAACCCGCGACCCTTGATATAGAAGGCTAGCACGCAAATACACCACGGCTAAAGGAACTTTAATATTAAATCAAAAAATCAATTCAACGGAACAAAAAACGATTTTATTAATGCCCTAAAAAATAAATACTGTATATCTACAATACATATTATTATTTCAGAATATATAAAAAATAGTAGTATCAATAATAAATTACGTATTTTAGGAAAAAGTTAATACTAATAACCAAAAAAAAAGACTTTCTGCGATATTAAATTGAACCTTAATGAAAGAAAATTGGATACTTTTTGTATATTTCTTGTATCAATCCAATTCTGAATCCTTTTTATGCTTTTATCGTCTTGCAACCCCAAACCCCCTTTCATATTTTTCCTTCGGGAATAAGGAGGAAAAGAGAATTGTAGTAGGCCTACTTACATCTTATTAATTCTTACGAAGAAAAATAAATTGTTTTTATTTTAGGGAAACTACAGTATTTAATGGTACGATTATATAATTATTCTAAATTAGGCTAAAAACTAAAATAGGTAAGAAAAATTTTAAAAAATCTAAAAGGGTAATTTTTTGAGTTTTGTAATTAAGAAATTGTCAATCGATCGACTTTCCTAAGAAACTTTCGATAAAAGAATGGAGCGAATAATATATTTCTATAATCAGGAGAAGTTGATGTTGATGTTACAAGTTAGGGAAGAGAAGTTCAGGAGCAGCAAAAGAGAAAGCCTTTGTATGCCAAATGCCGAAGGAGACGTTTTGGACAAAATTCATTCGTTCATCCTCAGTCCCTATAAGCTTATATTTATTTTAAGCACAAAGTTGTTCAAAAAGCACAAAAATCCGTGCACATGTACATTATTAAAAGGGCGAGACTTTTCGAGAATCTCGAAAAACTTTCACGATATTTCAAACACTCGCCCTTTAATAAAATGTACATGTGTATGGACCTTTGTGAATCAAGAACAATTAGAAATGTGTGCCTAAAAATATAATATAGTCTAAGCTTATTATGAGTGAGGATGGACGAATAAATTTTGTCCGAAACGTCTCCTCCTTTCGGTATTTGGCATACAAAGGCTTTATTTTCTTTGCTGCTCCTGTACTTGCTCTTTGCCATCTTGTAATATATTTCTTTACTGGCGCTAATGCACATGTCCTCAAGAAGGGAGAGAGTTGACTTTTACGGTATAATATTATATTTACAAAGATATATGGTTTGGATTATTTTGTTGATCATTTACTGGCTAACTTTCATAGCATCTACTTAATAGAATATTTAAATAAATATTTTTAAAAAATTTCTACTTTACAATAACAAAAATAAACATTTTCCGAATATGCCTTTGCTTTTTCCATTTCTTATTATTTTATAGTTCCCACAGGATTTAATAAACAATAAAAAAATGTGACATGGAAAGAGGATGGAAGAAAGGACATGAAATTCTCCGTAGAGTAAAGAGGAAAAACTGATGAAAAGATTGTTAATATACCATCATAATCAGAGTATCAGAAAAATGAATTTTCTTTTAGAATATCACTGGGCGTGGTAATTCATTTTAAAATGATCCAAAATCTATTATTACAAAAAAACCAAAAGAATAAGGGTGATGACCCTGATTTAGGCGAAGAGAAACAGCCACCTGGATCGATGTTGATCTGGGAATAGGCGACCCCCAGAAACAAGAGTGTTGAACGGCCGCTGGGAGCCATTGGCCATAAGACAATTTTATTTCTAAAATTCTATTCAAAATGAATTCAGTAGTCAATGACTTAAAATTTAAATAAAATATAAATAAAAAATAGGCTAAAATTTAGCCACTTTTGGCACTTATTAAAAAAGTAGACTTATAAAATTCAAATTAATCAACTTAAATAAATATGGATAAGGTATAAGTTGCCTGAGATGCAGAAAAAGGTAGATTATTTATTTCTTAAGGTGGAGTAAAAAAAAAAAAAAAACTTCAAGAATTTTAACAGTCCAATATATCAATATATAATAATATATTTCATTATAGCAGTTCCAAGCTGACGTTTCTACCCCTTGTCGATAACGAAAGAACGGAAAATAGGAGGGTATATTTGGCTACTAAATGTTTTGAATTTTTTTCTTTTTACTACCCCTCAACTATACTTCCAGCAGCAACAAAGAGATATTTGTTGAAGAAAAATGACTTAAGAGGACATTCCAGAAGAGGAGACTAGGCTCACCTGTCTGCGTAGCCTGGGCTCTCTGGCGTCTATCTCCAGGTCCGCTCCATGCGTAGACGATGGCGAAAGCGAGGATGCTGCGGATTCGAGACGCAATCTTTTGCTACTTGGTGCTAGGTCTTCAGGGCCGCTACCATTGCTTCGAGCACCTGCAGCGCTTCGTGCATAGCCCACGCTGCAACAAATAAGCATAGTATTAATTAAATGTGTTTGAATTTTTAGTAATAAATTAGTATATAGTAATTATTATCAAAAGCGAGATTATTTTTCATGTTATTACCTCCACCAGAATATTCGAAAGTTGTGAGATGTTTTTTACTGTTAAGATCTATCTAGTTACTGAGGCAATATTAAAAACCAAGAGGTAGAATTTATTTATACAGAGGAAAATATTTATTTTGTTACCACACCAAAGTAAAGAGTGCTTCAAGCAATTGTGGGGGAAAAATATGAGAATGTATCTTTTAAATATTATGTTTAAAAAAATTAATTTATGAATTTGAATGAAAATTGCTAGAGCCGATTATGAGAAAATCGACAAAACTGAAAAATATACCAATAGACTCTTTGGCCAATTTTAATTTAAATCTTCATGTTTTTAATCTCATGCCCCTTTCCATTTTGAGATTTTTATTCCAAAACCACACAGACAGACTCTCTTTAATGGAATCAATAAAACGTATATTTCCATCAAAATCATGACATCGAATTTTTCATATGATCGTAATACTTTTTATATATAAATTCCCAAACAGCTTGGAATATTGCAGTAATATTGAAAATCTTGCACAATGACACTAGCATAGGCGCCGGAACTGGGGGGGGGGGGCAAGGGTACATTGCCCCCCCCTGGCATCCTACAGGGGGGGGGGGGCAGAGGGGGGCAAAATTTCTTCTTTTATTTCATTTATTTTTAAAAATGATATATTTTTACTTTTGAAAAATAAAATCTTCTAAATTAAAAAAAATTAAAAGAGTAAAAAAATCATTTTTTTTTCAAATTTTTTCCAAAAATTTTTGATAAAATCACTAGCAAATTTTTTAAAATTTTAATTTTATTAAAATTGTGATTTTATTTAAAATTTTTAAAGTTTTATAGTAGATTTGTTTTTGTTTTATACTATTTGAACATATTAAATTATTTTAATTTTCTAAAAAAAAATTTTTTGCCCCCCCCCCCCCTGATTCAAATTCGTTCCGGCGCCCCTGGACACTAGTGCAGCAACATAGCTGCAATATTCCTGCATGTTACAAAGAGGCGGACATAGGAATATTGCAGCAATGTTGCTGCAATTTCCTTTAAGGTTTAATACCCGGACAGTTTGGAACATTGCGCTGCAACATTTTTTTTATAAAAAACTCACTTTTTCCCACTCACACACACACATACACAGCCTTTTCGGCAACTTAGGAGCCATTTGGTGCTGCAACATTGTCATTATTGTGCAAGATTTGCAATATTGTTGCAATATTTCAAGCTGTCTGGGTTATATTAACACAAATAGAGAAAGTAAAGATACATAAAGTTTGATTTACATATGAAATAAAGGGAATTTCTTTATTTAAATAAACACCTAGAAGTAAAATGAAAATACTGTAGTTTCATTTCAATAAGAAAGGACATGTTTAAAAAAAAAATTTTTCTCTTATGACCTGACAATAGGACAAGTCCTATGTTCATTCCAAGAGAGAAAAAGTGCCAATTAATTTAGTACATTTAAATAAAATTTTCATCATTGAAAAAGGGAGGAGAATGAGCTCAAATATTCCCCTAGGCATTTCATCATTAATGATTTCAACCATATTTATTGATTATCATCAGAACTCTCATGTTTGCTACCCAGATATGTAAACATGCTATCAAATAATTATATATAGGTCCTACACACTGAATATACATATTATTAAATATAACAATAGGTTGTTGATTTAGAAAATTTTAGTAACATGAAAAAAATAAGATAGGTGATATCACAATTATACTCTTTTCTTCTTCTTTTTTTTGTTCATTATATTAAATGGATTGTAAAATAGACTCACTTAACATTAGAAGTTGGGGAAAAGTTTAACCTTAAAGAGAGATATAAAAAAACTTCGTAATGATTCTAAAATTGATTGAGATATCTGAGAAATATCATGATGAAGACTGAATTCAACCGAAAAAGTTTTCTTTAATTTGCTCTATCTTATTAAATTAAATCTTTGATAAAAATCGGGGAAGGAATTGAATAACTTGGTCGAGTTTAGATGCAACGACTTTATTAAGGCCACAAATATAATACGCGGTGTTCAAAAAAAAAAAAAAAATTCTAACAGAAATAGGACAAGATGCCCTTAAGGTAGAAACAACATTTTCTTTGTAATAAAGAAAAGGGTCTTATTGAAATTTTTACTAAAAAAAAAAAAAAAAATTTATAAATTATCGGATTTGCCTTCAGAAAAATTATATTCCATTAGTTTAATTATTTTAATTAATTAAAAATATATTGTCGTTTATTTGAAAATTTAAAATTTCTCTACTCGACATGTTCTGTCTGTCTGTATTTATTATTTCTAAGATGCTATAGGCTATATATATTAATAAAAAAAAAAGTATGTCTAAAAAAATCACTTTAAAAAAATTTATCCTCACACACACCTTGAAATGTCTCTATTTTCATATTAATAATTTCAAAATCATTTTTTTTTTCTCATTTTCTCTCACTCACTCCACGTTAAGAAACCTGCACAAGGTCAAATCTGGATAATAAAGAAAAATAATTCGATTTTTTTTTCATAATGTAACATGGATAAAAAAAATTTCCACTCAATGATGTGGTGTAAAAAAAAAACATTCTTGAAAAACCTGTATTATTAATTAAAATTAATGGTTTTATCATTTAAATGAATGTTATTAAATATAGCAGGTTGATTTATTGTAGGGACTAACTAACCTTCAAAGGCCTAAATTGCCTATCTTCTAGATTACAAACAAAGCGAAATTTGGCTGCATTTTTACCTGAGTTGCTTACACTTTCATAACTCTATTGTTATTGTCTGTATAAATACTTTTCTTAAGATCTGTAAGATGTACCAGTATATAAATTGGTCTATGAAAATAGAAATATAATTCAATATTTTTAGACTTCTATGATAAGAAAATAGTTTGTTTTTATTGTTGTTGTTAGAAGATAAGCAACTCAAATAACGAACTCACTAGTGTATTTTTTTTTTAATTGCTGAGTTCTTCTTGACGGCCTTAACTTTCTAAGATGACAATTAGAGAAAGTTGTTAATCCAAAAATATTTGCTCTGTTGATAATATAAAGGTGAAAAATAGATTGAAACGCCTATAGTAAGAATATGTCCGATATCTTGGGTTCATGCCTGAAATACTCTATACCAGTTTTAAATATTCGATATTCCTCTTGAAAGTTACAAAAATATTAATATTTTGCTATCCATGGGGAAAAATATCGAAACAGTAAAAACACTGATTTGAAAAAGTTTTAAATAAAATTATTAATATAAGCTTACTAATAAAGGAATATTTTTTACTTTCTCTTACCACTATATATGTTAATATATAGAGAGAGAGAGTATTGGTTTCAAGTCGAAAATTCGATGTCTAGATTTTGTCGGATATACACGTTTTGATGTCCTTCAAAAAAGTGGAAAAGAGCTAGGAAGTTGAAATTTTATATTTAAGTTAGGCACCCCATGGGACGTGACACGAAGCTTTTGAACAAAATCGACCAAAGAGTACTAGTACTTTACTGATGCACTTTTTCAGTTTTGCTCTTTAAAATGTATATTCTCATTTTTCCATTGAAATCTCTGAAGACCAATTTTCTCTTGTATTTCATAGGCTATGGTAACAAAATATAAATATTCTCCCACGTTTATAAATTTTATATCTTGAATTTTAATATATCGGCAGGAACGAAATATATGTCGACACAAAAAAATCTGCTGTGACAAGCATAGAACACAACTTTCGATTAGAGAAGGTAAAAGAAAGTGTGCTGTGCGACCAGTCACACCAAATTTTTTTAATTTGCTTAACTAAAAAAAAAATTTGTTGTCACTGTCCTTTGATGTGCCAATAAAATTTAACTTTTATTTATTAGATACCAATTAATTTAATAAATCTAATAGAAAAAATTCTAGTTTTCAGTTAGATGATCCATGAAGCGCGTGTGAAGAGATGGTTGCATAGCTACTCATCCTATATAGCAGCGGGCTTGAAAATTTATTAAATTACAAACTACCCCACACAGCGCAAAATATTGCAGCAATGTTGTAGAAATATTGCGAATCTTGCTCAATATTGACAATAATGCAGCAACATTGATGCAATATTGCAGCTCAAACAGCAATATTGCTGCAATGTTGCAAAAAGGCGGACATAGGAATATTGCCGCTGCAATATTGATTACAATATTTCTGCAACATTGCTGCAATATTTTGTGCTGTGTGGGACATTTGGTCTGGATATAATTTAAATATGTACGTATTAATGTAAAAAATAAAAAAGTTCAACTTACTTATTATGTGGTTTGCTGTAGTGGTAGCCGGAGTCGCGCACTACTTGTCTGGCCAAAGGGAAGAGTTCATCCCTTCGGGCAAGGAGAGCAGGCACTATTCGGCAAATTTGCGCAGCAGCCTCATTTACCGACACCTGTAAAAAGAATCATTTCAGTAAAACTAATATAAATATACAATTAGAAAATCATACTTAATTTTTCTGAATTTTTTCCTATCCACTAACATTTTAAAAATTTATAAAAATTTTCAAAATTAAAAATTTGTTTTAAAACTACTGGAAAAAATCTCATTGCCATTTCTTTTGTTCGTTTATTACTAATAGCCATACGGCCCCTGACTACAGGTCATGTTTTCAATCATGAAAAAAAAAACACCCAACCTCCTTTCTTTTTTCGGATAACTATTTAAGTCAAGGCGAATTGATTAAAATCATATTAACTTAAGATAAAAAAAAAATATTTTTTTACCTTTTTATCTTATTTATTTTATTATCTCTGAATAATGAATGATTTAGAAATGTAGCCTATATTATTATTGGCTATAAAAAAATTTTTCATCAACTTAGAATGTCTTTGTCTATTGGATACACTTTGAATTTTATTTTGAAAAAAAAATTTTTTTTCTCTCTTCGGCATCTGAGGCCATTTAGACTTTGAACCAATATTTTAATTAAGAATTATGAAATTTAAAAATATTTATTTAAGAAAAAAAAAATAAAAAAAATAAATTAAAATGAAAATAATTAATAAATCCCTAAAATCGATTTATTTATTTATTTTCAGAGTACCTCATTTAGACTTTATAATTTATTTTTTTTAGCAATGTTTATTTTTAGTGGAATCGGGCTCAAAGAGGTTATGCCAAAGATCTCCTGCTTATCACCAGGATCACAAACCCTCGAGGCTAGGTATAGGGGTTAGTGTGCTAACCTCGTATACCAAAGTCGTGGGTTCGGATCATGGGCAGTCCGATGATTTTATTTAAGGTGCGCGTCTCGAAAAGCCGTTAGAAGACGATTCACTACCGAGTTACTCTAGGCGGCAAGAGATGGCGTTGGTTTTTCCCATAGGAAGGGATTTATTCCATTTCATTTGAAAGATTCCAGCTAATTAATTAAGAGTAAAAAATTAATTATATTTTAATACAATGATTACAAATTGATAATCTATAAGATATATAGCGAATTTTTTAAAAATATCTTTTCTTTAATGCGATTAATCTAATAAAAAAAATTTATTTTTTTCGAAAATCAAAAAAAAAGGCTTCTATAAGTTGTAGATATTTTAAATAGCTTTAATTAAAAAAAAAATTGCGGTCGATAGCTTCAAAATTGTGGCCGCTGGAATCCCCCAAAATTAGCACCCCGAGAAGCGCACCTTAAGCCATTTGGATATCAAATAAAAATATATAATTTATACTCTGTGATCCCTACTCTAAAACAGTGAAGATTAAATTATGTTTTATCTAAAGTCTCGCAGAAATAAAACCAGAGGTTTTTCACAGTTCCTGAAAATTATATTTTTTCCTAATCATTTACTCTTTTCAATCATATTTCTATATCAAAGAGGACTCAGCACTCCAAATTTTTAAATGAAAGGGACTATAAATTTCGATTCGACGAAAAATGAAAATAAATTTTTAGTTTAAAATTTTTTCAATTTATATATGAGTTTTGCACAATATGGTTTTGCTCAATATGGCCTACATCAAAATCTAAAAGAGAATAAAAGATAATTAAAAGTAAAAATAAAAAATAAATGAGATATCTATCTCAAAACGCCTCTAGTCTACTACTTGATGCAACCAACAAAAAAAACAAATCTATTTGTAGTAACGTATTATTGTTATCATTAGGATTAGGATTAATATTTTTTTTATATATATATTCAACGGAATTTCAATAATTATTAAACTCCCTATACCTATATTTTAATATAAAACGCATTTTATTCTGAGCGCCAGAGACGACAAAAACGTTTTTATTCGTTCTTCATTTTAATTCCTTTTTTTTTTTAATCATATGTTATCAAATAACTATTAAAAAATTTGAAATAGCAATCAAAATAGAAACAAAAAATATCTTTAATAAAATAACGCTTGGGTTAATAGCATTTGGTGCAAAAAATAACGAATTAAACTCGGGCAAAAAAAGTTCACCTCCATAAGAATGATTATGGGAAATATTCATTTTTTAATTATGACTTTTTTTTATTTATTTTATTTATATAAATAACATTTGTTTTATGAATTACTCCCTCTGTTCAAAATTAGTTGTTACATTTGAATATTTTTCTACCGAATATTGGTACTGACGATTTTATAATTTTGTTTTGATATTTTTCAATGATTTTAGGTTGTACATAATCCTAAGAATTCACGGTAACATTTTTGATTTTTGATTAAAATAATTTTAACAATAGTTAAAAGTAAACAGACTAGGTAGAGTTGTTGTTTGTAGATGCCTTAAGAAAAATCACAAGTAGGTTTACAGGTGTTTTGCAAATCGTTAATTTTTCCCATATGACGAAATAGATAAGGATTCCATGAATGTAATTTTTATGATGTATAATGGTCTTTAGAATAAAATAAAAAAATCACACTAGGTTAAGTTTAAAAAATCTGGTGTGACTGGTCGCACAACTTTGTCTTAACTTCGGTTATCGAAATTTGTGTTCTGTGCTTGTCACACCAGATTTTTTTTATGTGTCGTGATATATTTACCGATATACATGTATTAGAATTCAAGATGTAAAATTTATAAAAATGAGAAAACATTTATATATTCTGTTACCATGGAGACCATTTCTCCTATCTTTCCTATAAAGTACAAGAGTAATGTGTGCTTCAAACAATTTTGAGGGCGAAATCAGAATATACATTTTAGAGAGCATTTAAAAAATAATTGATTTTTGAATTTCAATCAAAATCGTTAGAGCGGATTTTGAGAAAATCAAAAAAAGTGAAAAAGTACATCAGTAAAGTACAAGTACGTTTTGTTTAAAAGCTAATTTTCACGCTCCAGGAGGTGTCTAACTTGAATATAATAAAATTTAAGCCTCATAGCTCAATTCCTTCATGCTTAAAATTGAACACACACAGACAGACAGATAGACAGGCCATGTTGCGAAAACCACTTTTTTTGTTTCAGGGGACCTAAAAACATGTATATCCATAAAAATCTCTACATCTAATTTTTAACCTGAATCCAATACTTTCTCTCTCTATATATAATATTAACATATATAGATGTAAGAGAAAGTAAAAAGAGTTTTATTTTGAGTTATGTACCATCAAGAGAAAAGATATTGGACAACCCCCTCACTTCTACCTGAATTTAGAGCCTTTTGAGGTATGCATACAGGGCCGTAACTAGGCAGATACAACAGATACACGGTCCACCTGTTGCATCTGCCTAGTTACGGCCCTATATACATACCTCAAAAGGCTCTAAATTCAGGTAGAAGTGAGGGGGTTGTCCAATATCTTTTCTCTTGATGGTACATTACGATGTTAAAATATCACCATCAGTACCTTATTACAGTTTGATAACCTAGTATGTTTAATTTTAATTATTTTTAAAATTCATTATTAATTATTAAAATTTAGGTAGATCATTAATTTTAGCTTGACAAGTACTGCCTCCTTAAGTACAGCATTCTTGCCAAATTGGTTTCAAAATGTTACTTTTATTAAACTGTTAATTTTACCCAAAAATACATGCTACATTTTTGAAAATTAGAAAAATGGATAGAATAGAAATTTATTCGCATTTAGTAGGTCCTTTTACCTGAATAAACAATAGAAATTACTTCTGTAGTTAACAGGAAGTTTATTAATAAAAAAAATCTTGACTAATATAGACATTTCGGTGACGATTTACGTCCTTCTTCAATATATTTTGTTTATAGATTATTTGTATTATAATCTAAATTCCCCCAAAATATATTTTATTATTACAAGTGGTAAGCCTTCGTAGCAATTACTACAAATAAACAATTGGTATATATGATGATTCGTTAACAATTTACTGATGATGTTTTATATCATTTTCAGTTTCGTTACTGGTCAAAGTGAAATTATTTAATGACAATATTATTTGTAACAGTCGGTTTTGTGGTGGCCACATGAATTTATAAGAAATTGAGTTTGTAGAGTGAAAGTTAATTATAATTTTCTTGCAATGACTTGAGGCCCTTATGGAGAGATTTTAACGGCCCATAAAAATTTTAAATTAAATATAATTATATTAGTAAAATATGCAATAAAAATTTTGGCTTGTCCCAAATTTCCTCCACTTAGGGGTAGGGATATAAAATTTCATTTTTTGCAGAACGAATTTGATAAAATTAGGTTTCAGCTCTAAAGTTTTTTTTTTTTTTTTTAATGTTTAATATGAATACTTATAATAAATTAAAAATCTATGATTTGATGGATAACATCGGCCCGAGGCTAGAATATAGTAATAAATTGTCAATTTTATTTTTAGATTTTTTTTTTTTAACAAAAAAATTTTTGTCTTTTTGCTCGATGATATTTTTAACATTTCGTTAATTAAAACAACATAATAATTAATACTAATTAAAAATCGAATCTAATAAAAAACATTGAATGATGATGATTATGATGATGGTAATATATATTTATAATCATTAATAATTCCAATGATTTAATTATTTTTTTTTTTGTTTTTTTTTTTCTCTATTTGGCATTTGTAACATCAAATTTTGTCGGTTCGTCATTTTAAAATGCTGACATTTGGGTTTAACGACAATAATTAAATAAAAAAAAAAAAACATTTAAAAAAAAGGAACGCAAAAAAATTTAAATAAATAAAAAAAAATAGTTCTTTTGTGTTCTGGTTGGTCGTCAAGCTTCTCTGATGGGAAAGCGAAAGGCGAAAAAAATGGTAATTAAGGTCTGGAAACGTGAATTATCAATAAAAAGATAAATTTTTAACATTTCAGTATGGAAACGAATTAACAAATGAACAAAGAAAATGTATGAAGAAATAAAAACGAATATGTTCGCCATATTTACGTTTCCAGAAGAACATAGGCCCTAATTAAGTGGTACGATAGAAACTTATTTAATTTTAAACTGATAACCGTTGGCTCTAGTTGAAATATTATGCTTTAATAGGAGAATTAAATTCACAAGGTTTTCTGTTTCAATAATATATTAATTTGATATTAACACTTTATACGTATTTCGATACCATATGTTCCACCCATGTCGCTTCTGAAGATGACACATGGTGTCGAAATACGTATAAAGTGTTAATATCAAATTAATATATTATTGAAACAGAAAACCTTGTGAATTTAATTCTCCTATTAAAGAAACTTATTTAATTAATATATTAGCTTATAGAGTAGAAAGTCTCCCGGTAGCCATGGTATAATGTAATTTAAAAATTTATATAATAAAGTCATACCTCTAAATGGCCATCCGAAAAAAATTATATACACGCCCCTGACTTATGTATACATAGGTATATACAAAATAAGTATATGACCCACCAGGCCCCCAACTGTCTCGGTACGCCATTGGAAAGACCAAATTTAATGATCATACGACAAAAAATTTAATTCCAACTCCAAAAATTCTTCCTCCTGCTTTTGACGGATATACATATATAAATATTAATAAAGGCTAATTATATATGTCATTGGTTAATTATCCTTAATAAAAACGTATAGATTCTAACAAAATATAATAAGGAATGCAATTAATTTATATTTATTTAAATTAGAAAAGAATAAAAAATTTCCCTACAATATTAATTCTTAATTTGTCGAGTAGCAAATGTGAACTTGTTAAAATGAGCAAAAAATATCAATCTAGGACAAAAACAAGATCAAACCTGTTGGCTCCTTTTTTTTAATATAACATATATAAATATAAAATTTGAATATTTTTTTTATATTTTATGCATAATCATCATAAAGTTTATAATTTCCATTTTTTTTCTTTCTCTTTTTCAATTTTTTTTATATTAAATTTAATGAAAATGTATATTAAAAAATATAGTTTTAATCTAATTTTATGGTAGAGAGTGAATTAGTTTAAATTTGAAAAAAAAATTTTGATATTTTTGATTTGATGTATGAATTTTAAGAGAAATGTTTTTAAAATCTTTATTTTAACTCTTCCAATAGTGTAAAGACACGTTTTCGAAAGAAAAATTATTCTTAATTATTATATTTGACATCGCTATCACTTATAATAAATAATATTTTTGAATATAGAAAAAAATAATGCAAAAAATATTGACCTCTTTTTTTTTTTTTTTTTTCATTGAATATAATATTATATAAAAATAATTGCTAGAGTCCAGTTTTTTATACTAAATATAATTTAATTTTTTATTTTTAAGATCACATTTTTCACTTGAACTTTAAATCTTCAAACCTTTGACACAATAGCGAAAGATAAATTTGTGTTATTATCTTTAGTGTCATGTAATTTTTTTTTATTTATATTTATCAAAATGCATTTTGATATAAAAAAGAAAAAGTTATTTAGCGAAGGTCTATTATAATGAATTATTTATGGTAGGTTTTCTGAGTTCTCAAAAACTATTAGAGACCTATGCTATTTAGGACTCTATCATTATTTATTTAAATTGATTAGTGGTCAATTCAATTGAAATAAAATTTTATGACGGGATACCGTCCTCTAGTAATGCCGAAGATAGGAGGTCCCGACTAAAACCTCACTAAATTTCAGTCTTTTTTATAAAAGATTGCTTTAACTTTAAATGGCCCCCGAGTTTGGCGTAGTAGGTAGCGTGCCTACCTCCTATACCAAACGTCGCGGGTTCGGACCCAGGCAGTCCGATGATTTTATTTAAGCCATTTGGATACCAGATGGCTTAAATAGAAATGCCTGAACCCCCAATATATGTATATTACTTATAACGGTTATCGTCTAAAGTCTTAAATGGCCTGAGTTGCCGAAAAGACTGTATGAATGTGTGTGTGAATGAGAAAAAAGTGTGAATGTTAAAAAAAAAAAAAAAAAAACTTTAAATGTTTTAAGGTTGTTCGGATAGTACATCGTAAGTCATAATAGAATCTAAATTTTTTTAAAAATTTGAATGCCAAAATTCCTTATTATAATTTAGTCGTGACGTATCATAGTTTATTTTTGTATTAAGTTAATAATTTAATTACCAAAAATAATAAATGAATGACTTTTGACTTGAGCAGTAATTCACGTAATATAAAACTGGCAACATTGCATTCATCAACTATCTATTTTAAATCTTAAACGCCTTAAATTTTATTTTATTTAATATATTACAATGATTAATGCAAATCAGTTTAAACACAATGGACGATTTGCGAGAAAAAATATCTTAAAATTGAAAAAAAAAAAATGTAACTAACATCGAGAAAAGACACTTATGTTATGCGACGTTGCCGGACTGGTCTGACTCTCGAGACTTCCTTATTTTTAAATATTGGCGACTGTCATTTTGGAGAATTTTTTGACTTTCTTGTTAAAATATCTTTAAAAGCGGACGGCAGAAACTTTTGATTTTATTTTTAACGTATTCCTCGGAAGTGAATTGATTAAATGTAAGTTTTTTTGTTTTTGTATCAGATGCAGAGATGACTATATAATTCGATATGTGTGCGTTTCGTCGTTATTCCCCATAGGCTACATGTTAAATTTCAATTTTTTAAAAATTAATTACACGATAACCCTGGGTCAGATCTGCTTCAAAATTTTATTTTATACGTATTTGATAGTGATTAATAACATATTAAAAAATTAGCTTTTAATCAGATAAGGTGCTTTAATGTCCGAACAACCTTAAGAAAAAAGAAATATTTAAAAATATTTTTATTAAAATTTTCCTTCTGACATTGTGAGGGGGCTCCGGCTTTTTAAGGTTTAACACTTAATCAGGTCTATTCTCTAAAGCTGAAGCAGCACACCAATTGAGCAAAAACGCTCTTGGACAAAACGTTTTTGACTAATCGTGTCTAAAACTGTTTTTTCAATGCTTTTATAAGGGACAAAGCACACCTAGGAGGCAAAAAACAATTGAGCATGATTCGACATCATTGGACAAAATGTTTTGCCATTGAGCCTTTTTGCTCAATCTGTTTGCTTTGGCATTGAGCAAAATGTTTTGGCATTGCTCAATCGGTGTCCGTTGGCATTTGACAAAATGTTTTGTTATTTAGTGTTTTTGCTCAAAGTCCGAAAATTTTGACTAATGCCAACGCATACTGATTAGAGAAAACATTTTGCTTAATGCCAACGCACAACGATTGAGCAAAACGCTCAATGGCAAAACATTTTGCCTAATCGGAGTGCGTTGGCATTGAGCAAAATGTTTTGCTCTTGGACAAAACGTTTTGTCCAAGAGCGTTTTGCTCAGTGCGTTTAGTTCAAAATCATAACCTTACTTTCTCGGTCAAAGACGCCATTGTGATGCATTAAACATGACGTTAAAATATTAATTCCCCCTAGACATGACATTAATGACGTTTTTCGATGTCGAAAGTAAAAGTAAAGAAAAGATTTTCCCTAGAAGTGTCTAGGAAATGAAAATTTCCACAAACCAATAAAATTATTATAATTCTAAAGCAAAAACTTGAAAAATAAAATATTAATATATACTGTAAGTATAGCCTATAATTAATAATATTTATTATAATATTATTAAAATTTTGAGTTATATAAAACTCGGGTGTGGCTTTTATGCCGGTGGCTATTCATCTTCACTTAATTATTATTAACTTGTTCACAATATATAATATTAGTCTACCCTTCAAGTTGGAAATTCTTCCTTACTATAATTTCATATTTGTGTGTGGTATTAAGAATTACTATTAATATAAATTTACAAAAATGGATCTAATAGTATTAGATGAAAATTATACTTATTCCAATATATTATAAAATAAAGTTTTTCATCTTCAAGGTGCAATGTCCAAGGAAAGAGAAAAGAAAAAGAAAAAATTTGTGCATTTTAATGCTATAAATTGTTTCAAGTCGAGATTCTCTCATGCGTTGTGTCTTCAATTTCTCAAGTCGCGTACAAATGCAAGATTTTTTTTCTCTCCCTCCCCTCTCTTCTACAATTCATTTACAAAGACTTGTTTTTTTATTCTTTATTTTTTTACTACTTAAAGATAAATTCATGTATTATTCACAAATCTACTAATGCCTTTTCTTTCTTACCTTCTTGTTTGATTGTATTTTTATATATACTGGAGTAAGAGAAATAAAAAATTTTGTTTATTCTAAGTCATTTGAATTATTAGTAAAAAAAAATAAATAAAACCTATTATTATTAGATATTTATATGCATAAAATATACGTATTTTTTGTGATGATTTTTTTAAAATTAAAATCCATTGGCGATGGCGTGGTTGTAAAACAAACCAACCAAAAAAAAATTATAGAATTGTATAAAGTATAAGTTGGAATTCCTGCATATTTGGGTCTTTATTTATTCATTTGAGTATAAATTACCACTTCGAAGGACTTAAAAATACTGTTTAATCAGGGGTGGCCAATAGGGTGAGTCGTTTTTCCACTTTTTTTTTGAAGCGAAATGTAATACCCGGCAAAAGTGGCCCAGGCACATGGACATTACAGATAGACTTTTTTTTTATCGGACAATATCTTTTTACCTCAAAGTTTCGAAATTTCGACGTAAAAATCCCAACATTGTCGATGAAAACTGACATTCTAGCCTCAAAATGCCAGTTATATGTCCCTGGAAGGGCCAGATATTCATCCTCTGGCCTCCTCTGGGGCCGAAAACGTGGCAAATTCAGTACAATTAAGCGCTCAGAGGAGGAATCTCTGGCCCTTCCAGAGCCATATAACTGGCATTTTGAGCTTAGAATGTCAGGTGACATCTCGTTATCCAAAAATATGATCGCTTTATAACTCAACTAAACTTAATGACAATTTTGGGATTTTCAGTCGAAATTTCGAAACTTTGAAGTAGAAGATATTTTCCGATTTGAAAAAAAAATTTATATATGTAATGTGCATGTGGCCGGGCCACTTTTGCCGGGTATTAAATTTGGCTCCGAAAAAAAGTGGTAAAACGACCCATCCTACTGGCAAACCCAAATGCGGGCCACTTTGGAAATAACTCCGCAGGCCGGATATATATCCCCATATAAGATCCATTATAGACATTTTTTTGGGGGCAAAAAAAATAAAATAAAATAAATATAAAAAACTTTATTCTTTGTTGCCGACGTTTCGGGCGCTAGTCGCACCCATCCTCAGGGCAAGCAAATTGTCAAAATATAGTACCAGTTTTGCGGCACCGGAAATTAATCTCATGTAGATACATGTATTTATTATGTCTTTGCATCGAAGGCATGTACAATACTTAAAATGTTTTTTTACAAAAATTCTCAAGACGTTGTGCCTGACACCGCATTTAAACAGCAAATGATATCATTTGCTGTTTAAAACATTTTAAGTATTGTACATGCCTTCGATGCAAAGACATAATAAATACATGTATCTACATGAGATTAATTTCCGGTGCCGCAAAACTGGTACTATATTTTGACAATTTGCTTGCCCTGAGGATGGGTGCGACTAGCGCCCGAAACGTCGGCAACAAAGAATAAAGTTTTTTATTTACCCTGGCTGCTATTCACCAGGAAAGCTCCCTGGTCTCTCTCACAAATTGAATACCTACAGTCATTCAACCAACAAATTCTAAAATAAATATATTGCAAGGAGTGAGTAGTGGCTGAAAGTATAATTTATAATGGAGACAAAGGCAGCCAAAGCAAAATAAAGAAAAAAAATTTTTTTTTTCTTTATTGAACAACAATGTCGGTCGATTATTTCAGTCTTCATCAGAAAATGGATTTTATTTACCTCGGCTTTTTGCTCTTGGCTGAGGAATGGTAACTCTTGGACCAAAGGTCACGTCAATTGGCACCTATGTCAGGAGTTAATTGCCAAGAGCCCCTCTAAGCTTGGGGCAAACAAAACACATGTCTTGAAAAAGGCCGGAAGAATCTGCCAAAACGTAAGCATTGTTGTTCAAAAGGGCAAAATACAATATTTTTTTTCTTTGCTTTGCTTTGGCTGCCTTTATCTCTTCAAGTATTTTGTAAAAGTGGGATGAATCTCGAATAGTCTTTTCGGCATTTAAGACCATATAGACTTGTGAATTAAATAGTTTAGATTCAATGATGTATTATTATGATAAAAAGTCACACACGTCCCCTTTGGCCCCTCCGCCGCGATTATAAATGTCGTAAACTTTGTTTTGCAAATTTTATTGTATATAGGCCTATTTCAATTTTTTCGTTCTTTTTTAAAAAGGCTTATGCTCTTCACTCTATTTCAAACACTACTGTTTTCTATTATTTAAAAAGAATTTATGATACATGTGTTTTTTTTTACGAGGGTAAATTGGCAGAATTCGTAACGTAACAAAAGAAAAGAAAGAAAATATGTGCAATCGTTGAGTCCTACCTCGTGCAAAGTGAGGGGTTTCTCCGGTTTTCGTTTGCAATCAAAACGCCCGTAGATTGCAGCGTATTTACGAATCTCATCCATCCTTCGTGGATCTTCCTCGCTCATCGACATCACCAACTGGAACAAACAAAAAAGTAAACAATTTTTCTTTTTTTTTTTTTATTTGAAATCATTAAAAATTATTGTACTTAATATTTATTTAAAAAAAAAAATTGGAATTATTTTAATTCGTCTGTGCAACCTCATTGCCAGGAAAAAAAAACTTCAGGAATAAAATAAAATATTTACTTGCGATTGATTTTTTTTTGTTCACTGATGGTCTATTGTTACCAATCCTTTTTTGTATCAAGTTAAATTGCGGAAGCAAAGGAGGAGGATATTAGAATTTTTTTTTTTGTTTTCGTATTGAGTTTGAAATTTATTATGCGCAATTGTCCATCGAGAAAATAATTTTAAAAGAAAGCCCGGAAATTCCAGTAATTTTATCGGCCATCTCGCTTTGTTCGCTTGTCCCCTTTGCCCCCTCCACCTCGATTATAAAAAAAAAACAAAATAAGAAAAAATTTAAAACTTGTTGAGTTGAACTTATAAAAAGTGCAATAATTGCTCATTTTGTCTGACTGCCATCTGTCAAAAATATAAATGGAGAATAATTTTTTTTTATATAAAAAATAAAATATAAAAATCTGGTGTGACTGTCGCACAGCACACAACTTTCTCTTACCTTCGGTAGTCGAAAGTTGTGTACTGTGCTTGTCACACCAGATTTTTTGTGTCGACATATATTTAGTTCCCGACAGTACGGAACATTTGAATTAAGATGTAAAATTTATAAGTATGGGAAAATATTTATATTTTGTTACCATGACAACCATTTCTCCTATCTTCCCTATGAAATACAAGAGTAAAGTGGTCTTCAGAAGATTTCAATCGCAAAATGAGAATATACATTTTAAAGAGCATCTAAAAAATAATTGATTTTTGAATTTTAAAAAAAATCGTTGGAGCAAATTTTGAGAAAATCGAAAAAAACTGAAAAAGTACATCAGTAAAGTACTAGTAATCTTTGGCCGATTTTGATTAAAAGCTTATTTTTCCGGTCCCGGGGGGTGTTTAAGTTAAATATAGAATTTCAACCTCGTAGCTCAATTCCTTCATGCTTAAAATTGAACACAGACACACACACCCACCCACACACCCACCCACACACACACAGAGACAGACCATGTCGCGAAAACCACTTTTTTGGATTCAGGGGACCTCAAAACGTGAAGATCCATCAAAATCTCGACATCGAATTTTTGACATGAATCCAATACTTTCTCTCTATATATATATTACATATATACATAGGTAAGAGAAAGTAAAAACATCAATGAAAGTCAGAGCTTTAGTAGCAATAGTTAGTGCTCGGCAAAGAGCAAGTCAATATATCACTTCAGAATAAAATATTTTACGAAATGAGAGGATTGGGCTTTTTTGAGCCCTTTAGTCACGAACCAGGACTCTCTGTTTGCGCAAAGGACGATCTATCATTATTTTATTTTTTTGAAATCCTGGATTCAATTCCTTGGGGTCATGGGACTTTTGGCCTGTCAACAAATAAACATACCCGAAATTGTTAAAAATCTTTATTTCGCTTATTACTTTCTCTTACCTATGTATATATGTAATATATATATAGAGAGAAAGTATTGGATTCATGTCAAAAATTCGATGTCGAGATTTTGATGGATCTTCACGTTTTGAGGTCCCCTGAATCCAAAAAAGTGGTTTTCGCGACATGGTCTGTCTGTGTGTGGGTGTGTGTGTGTGTGTGGGTGTGTGTGTGTGTGTGTGTGTGTGTGTGTGTGTGTGTGTGTCTGTGTTCAATTTTAAGCATGAAGGAATTGAGCTACGAGGTTGAAATTCTATATTTAACTTAAACACCCCCGGGACCGGAAAAATAAGCTTTTAATCAAAATCGGCCAAAGATTACTAGTACTTTACTGATGTACTTTTTCAGTTTTTTTCGATTTTCTCAAAATTTGCTCCAACGATTTTTTTTAAAATTCAAAAATCAATTATTTTTTAGATGCTCTTTAAAATGTATATTCTCATTTTGCGATTGAAATCTTCTGAAGACCACTTTACTCTTGTATTTCATAGGGAAGATAGGAGAAATGGTTGCCATGGTAACAAAATATAAATATTTTCCCATACTTATAAATTTTACATCTGAATTCAAATGTTCCGTACTGTCGGGAACTAAATATATGTCGACACAAAAAATCTGGTGTGACAAGCACAGTACACAACTTTCGATTACCGAAGGTAAGAGAAAGTTGTGTGCTGTGCGACAGTCACACAAGATTTTTATAATAGCAACACTCATATGCTCCAGGGAACGCAAAATATTTTTATCATAAGAAGCATGAATTTAAAAGAGGTTTTGGATACTTTGAGAGAAAGAGTGCTTGTTTATTCTAAGTTAACTTACGTTAGTAAGACATTTGAATTATTAGTGAAAAAAATAAATATAGAGTACTATTATTAGATATTTACATGCATCAAATATATTTTTTCACCTCTAATTCCTTGCAGACTTTTTTCTTGGCGGAGTGTGGCCGTGGTTCGAATTGAGCTGGTAAAGAACGGACAAGAAGGTCTGCAGCATCGGCTAGTCGGTTAATTTGCGCTTCCAACAGAACCGGGGTTAGCTGAAGTTGCTGTAGAGGAGAACCAGGGCCAGGGCTGGTCGAAGGCCCCGCTCTATTTCCCCCTGTTCCACCCTGTGCTGTGTTGTTCCCGGGGGAGGATGTTGTCGAGTGGTTAAATGTCCCCGTTGTGCCTATCACTGAATTTCCTCCCGAGTCCTAGAGAAGAATAAAGGTTATTTTAGAAAAGTACATGCCGCAAAGTGTAGAAAAAGAGTTGTTTCTTCTTAATATTTATAAGTAACTCTAATAATTAAAATAAATTAATTAGATTTATATCTTATAAGATTGGTCGTAATATACTAATACCAATATTCATATAGGCCTATAATTTATCTTTATGAATCTATGACGGAAATACTTTTTTTTTAATGAATGCCAGTTTGAATAATCTGCCTTCATTCAAATTTAAAGATTGAAATTTCTTAAGGGGCAAGTCTCGAAAAACCGTTATTAGCCGATTCAAAAGCTGGTTACTCTAGGCGGCAAGAGATGGAGTTAGTTCTGCCCATAGGAAAACAAGCATTTTAGTCGCCCTCGGGGCATGGCGTAGAGGTTAGCGTGCTAACCTCATATACCAAACGTCGCGGGTTCGGACCCCAGGCAGTCCGATGATTTTATTTAAGCCACTTGGATACCAAATGGCTTAAATAAGAATGCCTGGACCCCTAATAGATAAATTATTTAATAACGGATATCGTAAAAAGTCTTATATGGCCTGAGTTGCCGAAAAGACTGTGTGAATGTGTGTGTGAGTGTGAGTGTGAATGAGAAAAAAGTGTGAATGTTTTTTTATAAAAAAAAAAAAAAAAAAAAAAGCATTTTAGTCCATTTCATTTGAAAAGTTCCAGTAAATTAATTAAAGGCAAAAAATTAATTATTCTTTAACACAATGACTGAATTTTTTTTTTTAAATATCTTATATTTAATCTGATTAATCTAAATAATTTTTTTTTTTTTTAATTTTTTTTAAGTATTTATTTATTTTTTTCGAAAATTAAATAAAGGGCTTGTATAAGTTGCAGATATTTTAAATATCTTTAATTAAAAAAAAAAAATTTGAGGTCGATAGCTCAAAATTGTGACCGCTGGAACCTCTCAAAATCGAGACGCACACCTTAAAAGATTTTAAAATCTTTAGAAATAGATATTGAAATATGAAAAAAAATTTAAATAATTGCTTCAGCTTGATTTGTTGTAATTACTATATGTCATTTATTATTTCTTTAAATTTGCGAAATTTTTTTCTATATATTAAAGATAAGAAATCAAGCGATATAATCGGTCCGGTAAATAATTTCTTGTAGAAATTGGCAGATTAAAAAAAAAACAATGAATTTTTACTTCTCTCTATTCATTCAATCATACATAATTAATAGCAGGCCTTACCTGGTTAGATCCGGGAGAGACAGGCGTGCGTGTTGTGATGGTGACACCAGCTTCTGTAGTGACGGACGGCTTGGCGCCGGTAACTGCAGCTGCTGCTGCTGCAACAGCCGCTGCAGCTATGACGACAGACGCAGAGCCCGGACTACCTCGACTCAATGGGGGGTGTTGTGGCGAGAGCGTCGGCCTCATAACACCTAATTGTGGTGGAAACGCCACTCCTGTAGTTGAATGTGGCGGAGACACTAGGGGCACCTGAAACAACGCTGCAAAAGAATCTTCTGTTACCATTTTTGTTAATCAGTCTAATATTATAAGTAAAAAATAAATTTAGGACCATCTATAGAGAGCAAAAGGTTTTTCGATTTCCGAGATGGATCGTTTCCGGATTCCCGGGACATATAAAGTAAAATATGGGGAATGACTTCCCCGAGACTTTCTCGTATATTCTTTTGGAATTACGCTTGGGTGTGTGTGTGAACACGATGGCTTAAAAACCAAAGCAGCTAGATCGATTTGGTTTCAGGAGAGCCAAAAAACATTTCATTGTCATTGTTAGAGCCACTGTTAAACACTTTTCGTGCGCCAACTTTTCGAACTGAAAAATTTGAATTACGCTCTTACCTAGTTCAGGGCATAAGGAGATGATATTTTTCAACAGGAAATACAAAAAAAAAATGATTTTCGAAAAAAGTGGAGTTAGACACTTTTCTAACTGAGAGTGTCGATATATTAATTGGATAAGATAAAGTTGTGTTCATGCCTAAAATCCTTTTTGAACCATATAACGATTATGTACTATCTTTGAGGATGGTCTGAACCCCGAACCGAAACGTTAGTGAGATTAAATTGTTAATTGAAAAAACATTAGCTACATTCTCATTTATTTATCGTCCCCTCCAATATTACATCACAGATATATGGGCTATTATTATCTATTATACATTAGTACAATATTGAAAGAAGAGTGAAAATACAATATATAGGACACAATATAGGCCTACAGTATATAAATTCAAAAACGGAATATTAAAAGTACATCATGAATACTTAGCAAAAACATATTTTTACTTTCTCTTACCTCTATATATATGTTAATATATATAGAGAGAGAGAAAGTATTGGATTCATGTCAAAAATTCGATGTAGAGATTATGATGGATATACACGTTTTGAGGTCCCCTGAATCCAAAAAAGTGGTTTTCGCGACATGGTCTGTCTATCTTTCTCTCTGTGTGTGAGGCTGTGTGTGTTCAATTTTAAGCATGAAGAAATTGAGCTAGGAGGTTGAAATTTTATATTTAAGTTAGGCACCCTCCTATGGCGTGAAAATAAGCTTTTAATCAAAATCGGCCAAAAAGTACTAGTACTTTACTGATGTACTTTTTCAGTTTTTTTCCATTTTCTCAAAATTCGCTCTAACGATTTTGATTAAAATTCAAAAGTCAATTATTTTTTAGATGCTCTTTAAAATGTTTATTCTCACTTTGCTCTCAAAATTGTTTGAAGACCACTTTACTCTTGTACTTCATAGAAAAGATTGAAGAAATGGTTGCCATGGTAACAAAATATAAATATTTTACGTCTTGAATTCTAAATTATATGCGGAATCTAAATACATGTGGACACAAAAAATCTGGTGTGTCAAGCACAGAACACAACTTTCGATTACTAAAGGTAAGAGAAAGTTGTGTGCTGTGCGACAGTCACACCAGATTTTTTATAAAGTAGTTGTATAGTAATACATTTAATAGAGCTATAGTAAAAATATAGAGTAGATTAATATCATGATTGGAAACAATTTTGGTCGGTCCCAGGTTGAAGAAAATAAATAAGGTTTAACAAAAAAAATTAAATGAAAAGTCATTAAAAACATTCAACTTTACAGTTAACAACAATTGTTAGATATTAACTGAATAAAGGTATTAAGTGTGGTGCCAGTCATCAAAAAAAAGCTCGAAAAAAATGTGACCAAATCTATCAATCCCTATCAATATTATATGAGTACAATTAACTCAGCTAACATTGAATTTTGCCGCCAAAAACTAAACTGTATAATCAGAGAAGATAATACAAGGTGGAATCATTCGCGGGTAACAAACAACTCATATTCTGTTGCACCTGTCCTCTCCTCTTATGGCAATACGTCCGAAAAAAAAACGATCGGAGATGTTCGCAGAAGCGATTTATCTCAATGGCTTGTAATTGATATAAATAATAATTGTTATTAATTAATAAAACATTGTTCTTGTCCAAAGAACAAAAGGCGACTAAGAAGAATCCTCCTCTCATTAAAATTATTATTTTCTATGACGTCACTAAAATAACTTGATTCTCTAGGTGGGTATTTACATTCAAATAATGTTTTTTCTTATAAGTCGCAAGTTAAAAAAAAAAAAACCTAATACCAATTTATTCCACGGATAGAATTCCCAAATCAGAATTTAATTTGATGACTTCTTCCTGCAGTAGGTTCAGTCGGTATTTCACTGACAAATGAGGATATTTAGATGAAAAAATCTCCAATCTTTCAAATATTATTTACGAGCTTGTTTAAAAATGTTAATTGCTTGTTCCTTCCTTCAATCTTATTGGAAATATCTGAAATTGATTAAATATAAATTGAATAATTTAAAATAAAACGATTTAAAAATTATGTTAGCTAAACTGTTTCTATTAAAATATTTTCTTATTTCATTATTATTATTATTATTATTATTATTATTATGTAAAAAATAAAATAAGTAAATAAAAAGTAAATTAAATTGAAAAGAAAGGATAAAAAGCTGTTTTCCAAATTACATCATCATCATCTCTCTCTCTCCTTTTTTTCTTCTTTGAATCGTTTTTTCATTCCTTTAATTTTCCCATATTTTAACTAAAAAATTTAATAAGATTTACCTTTTAATTTAGTAGGTATTAGATAAAGTGGCTTTAATAAGCATTTAAAAAATAAAATTGAAGATACCTAGGAAAAGCGTTAAAAAAAAACAGAGATCAAATTTCAATTTATATTAAGATTAAATGAAAAAAATAATTTGGAAAACATCGAATTGTCTTTTTTTTTTTTACAAATAACTTGAGTAAACTATTACTAGGTAGGTAGAGCTTTGAAAAAGATGGAATTTTTTCAATCATTGCTAAAATTGACTATTCGTTAGCCAGTCAATAGATAGTTTAAGATAGCAAATTTGCGAGATGAGTTTGTGTTTATGTTTGCGCCTTCTGGACTCGAACCAGGACCCCCACGCTTTCATGGCGGGTGGACTACTTTTATCCTAGGTAGCGGAGATCCATAGGCAAGACTAAATCAAAATGTTGGATTGTTTTTTTTTTTTTTTTTACTTTTAAAGTCAATTAGCCCTCGGGCTTGGTTATATGGCCTGAGTTGCCGAGAAGATTGTGTGTATGTGTGTGTGAGTGGGAGTGGGAATGGAAAAAAGTGTGTTTGAAAAAAAAAGTCAATTAACAATTTCATCCAATTTAATTAATAATGGGCGCCTACCTCCTATACCAAACGTCGCGGGTTCGGACCCAGGCAGTCCGATGATTTTATTTAAGCCATTTGGATACCAGATGGCTTAAATAGAAATGCCTGACCCCACAATAGATATATTCTCTACAACGGTTATCGTCAAAGTCTTATATGGCCTAAGTTGCCGAAAAGACTGTATGAATGTGTGTGTGAATGTGAGTGTAAATGAGAAAAAAGTGTGAATGTTTTAAAAAAAAAAAAAAAAAAAAATTAATAATGGATTGAATGTATTATTAAGGAATGCCCCCTCCGCCATTGTTAAAGAGGTGTTTATTTTAAGTCTACGGGAATAAACCTTAAAAGAACGTGGGTTCACATCCAGCGACTGTCTGATTTTCTTCATAACTTGAAAAGATTCTTTATATAAAGTTTTGATAGATAGAGATAATAAATTTTGACCCATATTAATGTTTGTTTTCCAGATATTAGATAATATTCAGTCTAGTAATGTTTAAAATAAAACAGGGCGTAAGTGTATTTCTTTTTTTTTTGTCCAGCCCGGCGGACGGGCGGGCGCACCTCCTCGGCGCCTTGCGCCTTGGCCGCCCAATCGATACGTCTGAATTCAATCGGACTGGACGACAAAAAGCGGCACCGTAAGAAAAGGGGCTGCACAGCAAGCACCCCACACCCATACTCTTGGATCTGGACCCAGCATCGTTCGCTCGCTCGATTCCAGACGAGAAAAAAAATGACGGAGCTCCCGGCTCCATAAGAGACAGAAAAGAAAGAAGCCAGAGAGAAGAAACGAAACGAAAGAGGGAGAGAGAAAGAGAGAAGAAAAAAACCTTGAAAGAAATAAATATATTACCCAGTATGTGTGTGTGTGTGTGTGAGAGAGAGAGAGAGAGAGAGAGAGAGAGAGAGGAGAGACGAAGCTGGTGAGGGCGCAAAAACTAGGACGACCGGAGAAAAAAAAAGTAAAAAAAAAAAAAATAAAAAGAAGAACGATGTCGTTGCTGCAGCAAAAAATCTCAGTCATCAAGTAAAGCCTCCCATTTTTATTTTAATTAAAAATTACTATTACGGTATATAATTTATATTATAATATTAAATATTCTACTATGTGCAGGTGAGGTTTTTTTTATTTTTGGGTAAAAAGCCTCCCAAGAAGTTCTTTTCTGATATGAAGGAGAATCAAGTTTCCTTCAAAACAACAGTCTCTAGAATAAAGTAAAGTCCAAAATGGGGGAGGTCTTGATAAATAACTAATATCTAAATTTGATAGACCCTTCTTTCTTTATTCCGATGTCCGACTGACGGAAAGAAGTCTTTAAGTCCGTTTTGTTGAAGGAAGAGAGAAAGAGCCTTGGCTGATTGTTGTTCACATATCGCCTGATGAGAATCGTAGTGGCGAAAGTCCGAAAATTAAATTTTTGAGTTAAGCCTACCAAACGTTGTTAAAACGTCTTTTCTTTCGAGTGTCAAAGTGGCGAAAATATATTTCCATTCTTTGCTATTGATTCTGGCCTAGCCATTTGTTGCCCGGCTATTTAAATGTTCCGTATTATATTAAAGCTTTAGTGGTTTGAATTATTATTAGGGGAATTTTTAATTATAGACCACATTTTTGTTATTAATTACTAATTATTATTTATTAAAAATATAAATACTGTACAACGTTTCGATAGCTTATTCTGTAGCCGTTCTCAAATACTGTGCACTTGCTCCGACTCAACTACTTTTATAGAATACATAAATGCAAAGAATACATAAATATTTCTCTATACATTACCTTTGGAAGAAATCGTAAATTTAGGAATCAATAACTCAAAAAGTTATAAGAATTTGGGGACCCGAGTATTTATCCTGAACTCTACATAATGTCCTCTTAAAAACTGCAAAATTTTGTTTCAAAACTCCAACTGGAAGTTGACCAAACAAAGCGTGACAGTCGGACAGACGGACACTCCGCTATTATTATATATAGATTTTTATTTATTATTTTTTTGTTTATTTGAAATTCCTATCTGGATCCCCGTTTGTTTACCCGAGATGCTTAAATGCATGAAGTCACTTGGTGCTTAAGTGCACGAAGCACTCTGGCAGTATCCATCTACCGGCACCCCGTGAAGGTACATCATTTCCTATCTCTAACTCCTCCTCCTGAGTTCATTTTTAGCTAGTGAACTAATCCTTATTTCTGGTTCTACCCGGTTCTTTTTATTAAACTTCTTCTATGGTAGGGAGGATATCCTAGTTGGGGAGGGACTCCCTCAGCACCGGCGTTTAGCCTTCTCCTTTCGAAGAATGCGTCGTTGAGAGAGAACCTTCTTTACGTCCCTTCTACAGGATGTTACAGCAACTACCTCTCCTCGTAGAATTATCATTTTTAATTATTATTAAAATATCAGAATTTTAAAGAAGTTATTTGTAAACAAATAAAGTAAAAAAAATGTATGTATGACTTTAACGATACAAATTTAAGTACGTTACACTGTAAAAAAAAATATGAATTTTCAATCATTTTCCATATACTTTCGTGGTTGAATATTAATATGCCCAGGATATGAAATAAAATTAATATAAAAGTTTATGAACAAATTACCAACTTTTAAACTTATCTTTTTCTTTGTGTGCCGCCAAATTTTGAAATCGTTAAAAGTGTACCGCGACAAGTTGAGAATCACTGGTCTAAACGTTCTCAAATAACTCGACTACCTCAAGGAATTTTTATTAATATTATTTTATAATTATTTTAAGGAAACTTGAAATTATTCTTTTAAAATTTATTTCACAAATCTAAATTTATTAAATTCTGGTTTGAAATTCGCGCTCTAAACTATTTAAATATTTATGAAGTATATTACAATCATACTAATTAAATAATTTTTATAAAGTAATTCAACTAAATAGCTATAAAAATAAAAATAAAAATTAACAATTTTTACCAAAATAATTAATTTTAAAATATACAAGACATTTGTTAGGTTGGCAACAAATTGAACTTTCTCAATATATTCATAAACAGTTTATGAAACAGAGTTCCTATACTTGTATAGGAAGTTTTTTGGAAGTTTTTTTAACAGTGTATCTTTTGGGATCCAGGCAAGTTAGACATCCTCCTGGATTGGGAAAATAAGCTTTTAAACAAAATCGGTCAAAAAGTACTAATACTTTACTGATGCGCTTTTTCAGTTTTTTTTTTTTTAGATTTTCTCAAAATTTTATCCAACGATTTTGTTTTAAAATTCAAAAATCAATTATTTTTTAGATGCTCTTTAAAATTGCCATTGAAATGTTTTGAAGTTCACTTTACTCTTGTACTTCATAGGAAAGAGGAGAAATGGTAGCCATGATAACAAAAAATAAATATTTTCCCATGTTTATAAATTTTACCTCTTGAATTCTATGTATATCGTTGAGAGAAAGAGAGAAAAGGAAGGCTAGTTCACCTTCATTTCCTTATTCTAAAAACTGAAAACGCAAACGTTTACTTAACTGGTAAGAGGGTAGAAAAAAAATCTGGTGTGACTGACGCACAGCACACAACTTTCTTTTACCTTCGGTAATCAAAAGTTGTGTACTGTGCTTGTCACACCAGATTTTTTGTGTCGACATATATTTAGTTCCCGACAGTACGGAACATATGAATTCAGATATAAAATTTATAAGTATGGGAAAATATTTATATTTTGTTACCATGGCAACCATTTCTCCTATCTTTCCTATGAAGCACAAGAGTAAAGTGTGCTTCAAACAATTTTGAGGGCAAAACGAGAATATACATTTGAAAGAGCATCTAAAAAATAATTGATTTTTGAATTTTAATCAAAATCGTTAGAGCAAATTTTGAGAAAATCGAAAAAACTGAAAAAGTACATCAGTAAAGTACCAGTAGTCTACTCTTTGGCCGATTTTGATTAAAAGCTTATTTTTCCGGTCCCGGGGGTGTTTAACTTAAATATAAAATTTCAACCTCCTAGCTCAATTCCTTCATGCTTAAAATTGAACACACACACACACAACACACACACACACACACACAGACAGACCATGTCGCGAAAACCACTTTTTTGGATTCAGGGGACCTCAAAACGTGAAGATCCATCAAAATCTCGACATCGAATTTTTGACATGAATCCAATAGCTTTCTCTCTCTCTCTCTCTCTCTCTCTTATATATATATATATATATATATATATATATATATATATATATTACATATATACAGAGGTAAGAGAAAGTAAAAAGCGGATGTTATCTGAATATAAGATAAGATATAACCTAAACGTTAATTAAAGTTAAAGGTTTTATCTATCAAAATCCCAAATAGTGACTAGGTTGCGATTGGAAATCCCTCTCTCTAATGTTTCATTTGTTTGTCCCAGACACTTTTTTTTATCGTTTTTATTAAGGTCATCTCTGATTATTATTATGCAACAATTTTTATTACTTCTCGGAGGAAAAAAAAAAGAAAAAACTTCATCATTATGAATTAAATTCATTAATGACAATAAAAAAGAACCTCAGTACCAAGTAATCTAAACAGAATAATAATAATTATTATCAAAAAAAAAAAGTAATTTTATTTTAAAATAAAATTAAAAAAAAATTTGAACTAGATATTTTTTTGTCATTACTTTTTTTTACACATTAATTACAAATGGCGCCGTTGATTTTTTTTTTTCTATATAAATTCATATATACCTATACAAATGATCGTTTAATTTTTATATAACAAAATGAATTAGTATTATAATTTATTTAATTTTTAATAAAATGAAAAAATAAAATAAAATTCCAGAATAAATTATGAATATTCAGAAATAATTTCACAAAAACATTTATTTATTAATTTAAGTGAATAAATAATTTATGTTATTGAAAAGTATTATATCAGATTTTTAAAACAATTAAATAACAATAGTTTATTATATAGTAAAAATCTGGTGTGTGGTTGCACACAAGTTTCTCTTACCTATGATAATTTAAAGTTATGTTCTGTGTTTGTCACACCCGACTTTTTGTGGCGACGTATAGGCAGGCCTATTTAGTTTTCGCCGATATATTAGAATTCAAGATGTAAAATTTTTTTTTTTTTTTAAAAAACATTCACACTTTTTTCTCATTCACACTCACACTCACACGCACATTCACACAGTCTTTTCGGCAGCTCAGGCCATATAAGACATTAACGATAACCGTTATTTATGAATTTATATATATTAGGGTCCAGGCATTTTTATTTAAGCCATCTGGTATCCAGATGGCTTAAATAAAATCATCGGACTGCCTGGGGTCCGAACCCGCGACGTTTGGTATATGAGGTTAGCACGCTAACCTCTACGCATCCCGTGGGCATGTAAAATTTATAAAAATATATTTTGTTACCATGGCAATCATTTCTCCTATCTTTCCTATGAAATACAAGTGTGCTTCAAACAATTTTGAGGGCAAAATGAGAATATACTTTTTAAAAAACATCTAAAAAATAATTGATTTTTGAATTTTAATCAAAATTGCTAGAGCGAAGTTTAAGAAAATCGAAGAAAAAAAAAAAAATGAAAATATACATCAGTAAAGCTCCGATTTTGTTTATTTTCACGCCTTAGGAGAGAACCTAAATTAAATATAAAATTTCAACCACTTAGCTCAATTCCACAGAGAGACAGACACACACAGAGACCATTTTGCGGGATCCACTTTTTCTGTCTCAGGGGACCTCAAAACATGTAATCCCATCAAAATCTCGATTTTTTATTTGAATCCAATACTTTCCCTCTATATATTATATATATTAACATATATAGGTAACAAAAAGTAAAAAGCTAAGTGGCAAATGTTGGGAAATTGAAAATCATCGTCTTTTACACAACAATATAAAAAAATTATGGCGAAACCTGAGAGACAGCTACCACACTTACTAGTCTGATATGCAGGTTGCCTATTAAGTTTCATTATTATTTTCTTTGCCCAAAACATTACGAATTTGAATTTTTCTTTAAGTATTTGCACGTTTTCATTTGGTGGTTCTGGTGTCAAAGGTGAAGGTTCGCATCCCGTCCCATGGGAAAAAATTTATTGAATTGGATACCAATCAATTGAAATAAATAGAGACGGGGTCTAAATGGCCAAGAACAAGAGTGTTCTACCATCATCCAGGGACTAAAGGATTTATTAATTATTCAAAATTTGATAATCGGTACACAAATGATATTTATTTTTCCTCTCTATCAACGAATTTCCCGGACGAAGTACAATATTTATAAAATAAATTGATAAGAAAGTTGTCCATCTAAAGATGGTGTTTTAATTCCGGGGTATTTCTTAATTTATTTTGTTGAAATATAAAATAAAAATTATATTATTAATTAAAATTGCAATTTTAATTAACATACATAGTAAAAAAATATTTTTTAATCCACTTTCTTTTTTTTTTTGTCTCTTTAAAGGTGTCAAGCAGCAATAAAACATTTTTTTCTCTTTTAATTTCCTTACGTATAAAATATTAATGTAGATGAATTTAATTTAAAATCGAATCGGTTTTTAAAATGCTTGATTTTTTTTTTTTTGTAGGAAAGTTGTTTTTTTTTTTTGTTTTCTGTTGCCTACGTAACAACTCTCAACAAAAATTGGAAATATCTCGTGCTAAACAATAATTTCTGTTTATCCGTATTTTAAACCAACTTTTTTTTTCAACTCTCTCCCTCTCTTTTTGTGAAGCAATTCAATGTATTTTTATGGATAAAAAAATAAATATATATTTTATTTGATCTCTCTCTTTCTCTCTCATTCTCTTTTCTCTTGCTATATAGTAATAGATTTTTTTTTTTCTAAAAAAAAAGACAAAAAACAACGTTTATATATATATATATATATATATATATATATATATGAGATTAAATCTTTTTTTTTTATTTGAAAGCTTCACTTCTAAACATGATGTGGAGTTTTTGAATTGTTAAAATACTCTCTTTTGTTGTTGTTTGCAAATGAGACTGGTGAGTGCGTGAATGAAAAAGGGCTAGGAATAACAATAATATATATTATTATTTTAGATATATATATATATATATATATATATATCAATAGAAACATGTTTTGTATCTGGATAATTATTAAAAATATCAATTATTTAAATATATCTGTATTTTCTTTAGAATATTTAGAAATTAATCGTATTTTATTTTGATTTTGGTGATTATGGTAATTTATGAAGAACAGAAATGGTTTATTCACCACTATTAACACTATTTATTATGCCATACACGGGTATTTTGGGCTGCATAACGACATTCATCATCAGTGCAAATAATAATTGAATTAACAGTTTGAAGAAGATAACAACCACCAAAAATTGAAATTCGGTTTATAAATATATCCCTAAATATATCCCTGCACAAGATAAGGTAGAACAAATTAACAAAAACTACTTCTATAATGGTCAATTTGACTATGGAAATATTCGTGAGTTTGAAGAAGGGAACAAAAACCAGGATTTGTTTCCTTCTTCAAACTAATATCTAATATTTCCTATATTTTTCTAGATTTCAGCTGATAGTTTCTTAGATTTTAAGAACTGGAGCACAAGCTGTACAAAAAAACTGCCAAATCTCGAGACAAGTCCTTATTTTTAATATCCACAAGCAGATAACTGGAGTGCAGGCACATCACAGTTAATCGATGGATTCGTAAATTTGTACTTTCGTCCATTCAAAAGTTTAATACATTGCCTCAGATTCCAACAGACAAGGCATACAAAAAGAAAATCCCCATCATTATTACAATTTAATTTAAAAGTTTGAGAGAAAAAAAAAAATAATTATAAAAATATGAAGTTTTTTTAATTTCCCGAAAAACACTTTTTTGGATTTGTTCCCCTTTTCAAACTGCTGATTCAATTGTAGTAGTGGATGTCGTCTATATGTACAACTTAGTTTCAGATAAAGGGTTGCCATTGTTGTTTTAAATATTGTGGCAAATTACCAGCATGAAGTGAAGAAGAACATACATTATAGACGACATCCACCACCACAACTATTGTCTGATATACAACTATTATCTGCAGTAATGATGTGAGGCGATGTGCAGTCCGAAAAATTGGCATATTAACTAGTAGTGTCTATGGTGGATAAACCGGTGCTTGTCTTCTCTCCTATTCGTTATATTTATGTTTTTTTGACATTATATAAACATCCAATTGCTAGGATATCAGTGCTTAGACACCTAGGAAGCCTCTAAAATTGGAAGAAAAAAAATGAAAAAATAACTGTAAGAAAAATTTTTAATTTTTTTTTCAAATAAGAATTAATAAAGAATTTAATTTTTAATTAAATAATATTAATGTATTTTTTAGATCCCTAGGGAGGGGGTCTGGACTCTTCTAGGCACTTTCATTTTTTGGAAAATTTTCTTTCTCATTTTATGACGCAAATTAATTAAATTTAAAAGAAAAGATTAAATATTTAAAATAAAATTAAAAAAAATAAACTTCAAACGAACAAATAAAAGAATCTAATTGGGAAAAACAAATGTTTTTAATTTTACTCTTTAAAGCAAAAAAAAAAAAAAAAATCTTTAATTTAAATAACACACCTACTTTGAATTTTTTTTTCCTTTGTACAATACAAACTGAGGAAAAAATTAAATAACTAGGATAAAAAAAAGTATTAACATCACGCAAAAAGGGAATAAGTAAAAAAAAAATCTAATTTTACTCACATTCACATACACATACACACAGTCTTTTCGGCAACTTAGGCCATATAAGACTTTATACGATAACAGTTATTATGAATAATATATATATTGGGGTCCAAGCATTCTTATTTAAATTAAATTAAAATAATTAAAAGCCTGGTTACATTTATCAAATTCTTACAATCTTCTTCTTTTTTCTTTGCCTTTAGTATTACCGCGGTGCGGGGTCGGCGGTAAAGGGGTACTTTTTACTTTCTCTTACCCTATATTTTTAAATATAATTTTGATTGATATCTTGAATTTTTTTATATTAATTAAATTTTTTTTTTATTAATTATCTCAATTTTCCTAATTTTTTATATATAGCAATTTTTTTCTGATATCGAGAGCTCAGTTCAAAGATCAATAAATGTGTCTTTCTTTATTTGATGACCCAAAAATAAGAGAGAGATAAGGCAAAGAAAAAGAAAGAACGAAAATGAGATATTCCCTCCCTGTTTTATTATAATATTTTATTTCTTTGGTTAGGTTAGTGATCTTCATTCTTATTCTAATTCCATCTAATAAATATAAATTTTGATTTCTTTATTCAAAATAAAGTGACGTAAAAAAGAAGTTTTCATACTTAAAAAAAAAAAAAACAATAACATTCAGATAAGAAGAGAATAAAATAAAAGTAGGGCAAACTTTTTTTTTATTAATAGAAAGAATTAAATATATTCAGAAAATTTATTTTCCTATACTAAAGTTGTATTGATAGGATAGAGAAATAAATAAGAGCTAGAATTTTTTTTTAAATTTAATTACTCAGATGTTTTGAATTGGGTCAGTGTCATCTTCCTGAGAAATATGACTATTTCTAAACTAAAGTGAAGATTCATTAGTGAGTCCGTCATTTGGAATGCCTATCTTCCACCAAGTAAGGCGTACGAAATTTAAATTCGTTTTATTCGAACTTCTTTCAATCAATTCTAATAATTCAATGTCCTTATCAGGGTTTTGTGTCGACATATATTTAGTTATCGACAGTTTGGTACATTGGAATTTCAAGATGTAAAATTTATAAATATGGGAAAATATTTATATTTTTTTACCATAGCAAAATTTCTTTTATCTTTCCTATGAAGTACAAGAGTAAAGTGATCTTCAGAAGATTTCAATTGCAAACTGAGAATATAGATTTTAGAGAGCATCTAAAATATAATTGATTTTTGAATTTTAATCAAAATCGTTAGACCTAATTTTGAGAATATCGAAAAAAACTGAAAAAGTGCATCAGTTAAGTACTAGAACTTTTTGGCCGATTTTATTATTTTTATTCAAAATTTGCAAAGTTCGTGTCACGAGCCAGGGGGTGCTTAACTTAAAAAAATTGAGATATTTTGTTCACAGGCAGACACCACACACAGACCATGTTGCGAAAACCACTTTTTTGGATTCAGGGGACATCAAACGTGTATATCCATTAAAATCTCAATATCGAATTTTTGACATGAATCCAATACTTTCTCTCTTTATCTATAATCTCTATATAATAAGAAAGTAAAATATAGGTTTATACTAAATACATTTAATTAAAACAATACTGAGAAAAATTTTAATAAAATTAGTAAAAAAAAAAATTTATATTTTTTTTTTTCAAACATTCACATTTGGTATCCAAATATTAAGGTATTTAAATAAAATCATCGGATTGCCTGGGGTCCGAACCCGCGACTTTTGGTATACGAGGTTAGCACGCTAACCCCTACACCAAGCCCCGAGGGCTAACCTAAATAATATTTGAAAAAATTTTACGAACTGATTGATGACTAATGGCGGATAGGAAAAAAAAATTTAGGTATCAAAAAATAATCAGCAAAAATTTCGCAATGCAAATTCATGCGGTTCGCCACGAATTAATGCAAAAGTTTCTCTCTTAAAAAAATAACTGACATCAAAACACATATGAAAATTACCATTTATAATAATATAATTCAGGGTGAAATTTTATATAGTAGAACATGTTTG
Source organism: Euborellia annulipes (assembly GCA_023213315.1). Lineage (NCBI taxonomy): Eukaryota > Metazoa > Arthropoda > Insecta > Dermaptera > Anisolabididae > Euborellia > Euborellia annulipes. Next base: position 152,119 of record JAKCPI010006205.1, read on the forward strand.
TTATTTTTTTTTTTTAACAAAAAAAGTTTCATCTATTCCCACCTTCTCATTTCTCTTTTTAATTTTCTATGTAGGTTCATATTCAAATAAATGTTAATTTTTAATTGGTAAATAACAATATGATTAATTAAACATACATGTTATTGCATCAAAATAATTAATATGGCTACATTTTATATTAAATATTTTATTAGTTTTATTGTCAATGAGTTTTTTTTAATAGGGTAAAAATTATTAACAATAAGTTTATTTAATAAAAAATTAATGCCAATAAAGCAGTGGTGTGCCCCGGCACCCAAGGGTGCCGCGAGAATGGCTAAAGGGTATCGCGAGATAATTAGATAAATAAAAAAAATAAAATAAATAAATAAATAAAGACGTGGAAAAAAAAGTTTTGCAAAAAAAAAAGGTCAAATGATTTTAACGTAAGCGGCAAAAATTTTCTTAAGTGCGGAAAAAATTTAGCTTTGCTGAAAAAAGGTCAACAATATAGACACACTTCCTCTAAATATTCGAAAAGAAATTACAATAATGAATCCTTCAACAACACTTGGATCTAATCTCTGTTTTTCATCAAAAATTCCATAATATTAAAATATTAATTAACTCCTATCTGACAATTCATTTATTTACTTATTTAAATTATAATCTAGGAAAGATGAAAATCTTGCTAGAAGAGATAGAGAGAGAGAAATAAATTAAATTTAATCCATATTTTTTTGTCTAATATACTATTTTTATTTATCTTTATTTTATGATTTTTTTTCCCCCGGTCGAGAAAAATAGCCGACATTTCCATATTTCCATGCGACGACGCCGGCGAGGAACAAAAAAAAAAAAGAAAATAAAATAAAAAAAAAATGTTAAAAAAAAAAAAAACTCCGGCGCCAGCGCTGCTTTTTATCGACGCAAAACCATCAGAGACGGAGGCCGTGGTAAAAAAAAAATGCAATCTAAAACTGTATTAATTTGAATTTTTTCTATGTGTGTGTTTTGTTTTTAGGAGAGAGAAAAAAAATATAATTAATATAATGTATTCTTTGAATGATAATGATAATGGTAATGATGATTGGATTTATAATAAAAAAAAAATCAAATTCATCTATTGAGTAAATTATCGTACATCAATCAGCTAAAAAATAATTTCCTTTTGCCTTTTTTACTTTTTTTTTTTTTAACTTTGACCTAAATAAAATCTAAAAGTTTTAACTTGAAAAAAATTCACAAGTTTTTGCTCTTTTTCTTTGGGCCAGATAGCTTAGTAAGAAACTCAATAATTTTAAAATAAATAAAAAAATTTTCACAATAAATAATGAATATGCAAGTAGACGAAGTGGCATGGTAACAACTAGAGCCCTGCACGGGCCGATTTTTTTTGGACCGTATCGGGCCCGCGGGCCGGGCGGGCAACCCCTACCTGTGCAGGGCTCTAGTAACAAATATCTACTGCAGGGTTTAATGTTTAAAAAGTCTCATCCTCAAAGTCATTCCTATTTACTCAATACTTGCATTGATAAACGGAAAGGAACAATAAACAAAGGTGTCGGTAATACTATCAAATTATATACCACTTTCAGAATCTTGGGATCAATCGTCCTTCGGAGATATTCCCTAACATTCATTTAATGGGCCCCGAAGGCGCCTTATATTTCAATATAAGACATTCCCACGCACAAATCACAACGATTCCAACATTCAGACCACTGTCCAAAACACTCCCTGAAGTCCCTTTTTGATAGTCTGTTAAGTACACCTGAAATTTTGTTGTTTAGCTTCCGATCTCTCTGAAAATGACAACTCCGAAGCTCTTTTTTCACTCCAGGAAATAAGTGGAAGTCACACGGCGCTAGGTCCTGTGAATAAGATGAATGTGGCATCAGCTCAATGCCTAATTCAGTGAATGTTTCTTGAGCCCTGATGGCGCGATGTGTCGATGCATTATCCTGGTTAAGGATCCCATTTGAGCAAGATGTGGTCTTTTTGTTCCAATTTTCCTTCTTAATTGTCCCTCAATACTTAATGGCAATAATAATTCGCAGTAACAGTACGTTGTTTATCCTCCATGTGATCGAGAGCTAAACAACAAAATTTCGGATGTAGGGGAGCAGGGGGGTCAAAAATCACATGGGTCAATTGTAGCATTACAGATGAAAATTTGGTCAAATGTGACAGTACTCTCGAGGATCGTCTCCTAAGTAATGCCAGAAAGAAGCATGGCTCCCAGTTTACAGGTGCTTGTAATCTGGAGAGCTAATAGTAAACATCTGTTTTTTGAAAAGTTTTCTTTTCCTGAAGCCTAGGTAAGATGTATTTGTTTAACGATAATTCTCAAATGTACTTTGTTTATTGTAGTTTTATCTCGCATAGCCTAATATTTTCATTTTTTTGTTCCATCTGAGATTTAGAGTTTTCAATCTAAAATGGCGTCGATATATGGTGTATAGTTTACCTGGACAACTAGAAAAATAGTGGGCCGGAGAAAATAGGTGCAATGTGTAACATATAAGAAGTAGTCTCATGTTAGATGCCCAAAGGGTGAAAAACTTTATGAGCGTCATAACTGTCTTTCTGATTAGAACTCAAATGACAATTTATTGCTTTAATCAATGGTTTAATTTCTATTTAGATCTATAATTATTTTAGACATCAAAATGTAACTGCAATAATTTTAGGCTAATATTAAAATTTATCTCCATAATATTATATTATGCATATTATTGTATTTGGTTATATCATAAAAAAAATTTCATTTATAAAGTACAAAAAATTTAAGTGTCATAAAAAAATAAGTGTTTAAAAATCAACTAATATTATTTTTGAGTTTATTTTTTCATTACACCCGGTTAAGTGATATCCTAATAAATAATGTTAACTATCTGATTTTGCAATTATATTAGTGTTATAATTTACTCATATGTATATTATAACTGCCCCATTCATGGGGTCAAATGTAACACTTTTCAATGATAGGTTTAAATGTGATTATAAATTACAAAATGGCAACTACGCTAAAATCGAACTTGAACTTGTAGACTATGTATCATTGCAAGAAATGAATATTTACCTATGAAATCTTCATAATTTCCATGATACAAATGGGTCGGCAATATAAAAAAAAAAACTTAATTTTGATACATCTGACCTCAGGCTCCTCTACTCAACTGACTATTAAAGAGGTACTTCAGGGAGTGTTTTGAATAGTGGACTGAACTCTGAAATGGTTGTATTTTGTCCGAGGGAGGTTACTTTAAAGGTCTGTAATGGAATAAAAGTAAGCAGAATTTTCTCGTAAAAAAATAATTCTGATTATTTTTTTACACACCCCCTCATAGGTATAAACGTGCATCTGATAATGGCAATATCAATATTTAGTCTACAAATTACCCAAAAGATATTTTATTTAAAGTGAGATATACCCCTTTCTGAATCAATATTATTATAAGAGAAATAAAAAAGAGAAAGAAGGGGGAGAGAATGTCCAAGATAAAACGTGTTGTCCTCTTTTATTTTTTTGTCATTTTCTTTCTCTCTCTATCTTTATAGCGTAAATAATGTTTGAAATTGTTTTAAAAAAAAACAGTAGAACAATCCCTTATTAGTGGAATCCTTATTAGTAACAGCAAAAGAATCCCATAAGAAGCCAAATATGACGTAAAGGGGGAAAAGAAATCAAGACAAGTTAGGCTAATAATAATAGGAATCTTTCAAGAAATCACAGTTTAAACAAACTTTCGATCAGAAAGAAAAAAAAAATCTAATTAAAAGCCAATATTAATTGTTTACTTGTCTATCTCTCGTAAAGGTTTCAAAGAAAACAATATAAGAAAATAAACTTGCAATCTCTTTTGAATTCAACCAAGTGATTGACATTTTTTTAAGTTTCTAAGCTATTCAATTACATAAATATTAATGATAGCATTGTATTATTAAACTATATAAATTGTCCTTCAAACTTTCAACAATTAAAAATCGTATCAGTGTATGACCGGTCGGTATCAAAATTTATTTCACTACATCTTAAAAAATGTTCATTATTCTCTGCCCCTCTGCTCTTTGAATTAAGTAAATTAAGGCAAAAACTTTGTAATAAACCTTAAAAAAACCTTCATGACCAGGGCCGCCAAGAGCCTTATAGTCCAAGAGCTGGCGACGAAAATGGGCAAAAGTTTTCTGAGGGCTAATATTTTCAGAATAGGTTGCATTTTAGTAATGGGAAGATATTCTAGAGTCAGCACTTCCAGAACCGAGACATCTTACCTTCGTTAATCGAAAGTTGTGTACCGTGCGCCAATCACACCAGTTTTGTTGTGTCGAGATATATTTAGTTTCCCATAGGACCTTAGTTAGTTTAACCACTTATTTATTATTATTTTGGAAAGTTTCAGCCTTCAGAAAACACTTGGGGTTACGATATTTTTTGACAGATTTGAACTAGCGCTTACTCCACGTGCCGCAACATTTCGCTGTAATTCCTTCCTCAAAAAATAAATTTTAATCTGAATATAGCCTATTGTAATATTTTTTATTCAAAACATTTTTGTACAGCCATTGGCTGGAAGGGGGTTATAAAAAATTTTAGGTTATTTCCTCAATTTAAAACAAAACAGGTACAGGTTTTTTTTAATTATATAAAAATTATATCTGTCTAATGAATTTCTATTCCTTCTTTTATGACTGCAAATATAATAAATTTTTTTTTTCATAAATATTTAAAAAAAAAAAGAAAATATCAAATAATTATAAAAAAAAAAAAAAATACTGATGAAAAATTTACAAAAATTATTAAATGAGTAAATAAATTATTAATACAATAATATACCTTGAGGCGAAAAAGTATAAATTTGTTTCAAGTTAATTAAAAATAATTATTTATTTACTAGTGAAGAGATAAAACTGTATCGTGAAAAAAAAAAACTTATTTTTATATTAATAGGGAGAATGGCAAAAATTAGAGTTTAATTTTAATGCCCCAACAGTTTCTAAACAACTAAAAAAAATAATAAATAAATGAGGGAAATAAATTTGAAAAAATCAAACAAAAAAAGAGATCAAAAATTTCATATTGGTAAAAAATTTTGCATAAACAATTCTTAATTAACGATACTAGGAATGATCAAATGCAAATAAATAATAATGGAATTATTATTATAATTATTTTAATGTTTAAATATAGTATAAAAATAGTTTTACCGTAGTTATAAATTCTACTGATAATGAAAATGAATTTAGGAAAAGAGAAAAGTTTATAGTTATTGATAAAAAAAATTTCTACTAAGTTAAGGGAATAATTTTGAAAAATGGAAAAAAAATTCTTTACTAATTATGCAAATATTAATGAGTTGCTGTAAACTCAAAATGTTCCAATTATTTTGTGACAGGTAATAGGTAAAGTATATTTAGATGAGAGTGATTCTCATTCGCCTGTGAAGTAGGCAACACTCATAATGATCCATTTAATTTTTCTTTTTTTATTTAAAAATGAAAAAAAATTATTCTTTGAATGTTAATTTCCCTTCGGGTAAAACAAATTGCATTGTTCCTGATACCTCAAGTTAAATAGGGCCTTAAATTGTTGGAAAATTAAAAACCCATCATTATTTTTTTTTTTTTTTTTTTGTTCAATTCATTTTTTAAAAAAGCGGAAAATTTTGAATTAGGAATAGATATGTAAAATTCCAGGTTAAATTGATTTTTGAAATCATTATAAGCATTTTTGTAAAAAAAAAAAAAAAAAAAAAAAAACAATATCTTTTTTTTCTTTATTTTATTTTTTTATCTTTATAAATTCATATTCTTTCATTAAAAATTCTTTTTGTTTTTGAATTTGATATATTTTTTGTTTCCTTTCTGACTCAGAGTTCAATTCTCCCCTTCTAGTAAATTATTTATTTATACCAATTTTGAAACTCTAATTTTATAATTTATATCAACCAGGAAGATAAGAAAAAAGAACAGAAATCAGGAACATATAATTTTTTATACAAAATCGAAATTTCTGTCCAAGAATGATGCCTTTTTCAATCTTTTAAATCCTTGTGGGGACATACTTCCTTCCCCCTCCCCTCCCTCCCTAATTCAAAACATCAATTGCAAAATTCAAGAAAAATTTGATTAAAAAAAAAAAAAAAAAAATATGTCAAAAATACTAAGTTTGAATTAAGTTTCTAAAAATAAGAAAACGTAATTAATTCTTAACTAGGTAGAACCTTGTTTGAAAAGAATGAAATTTTTTCAATCAATGCTCAAATAGACTGTTCATTAGCCAGTCAATATATCGTCAAATTCTAAGGTCTCAAAAAACCGTTATTAGCCGATTCAGAAGATGGTTACTCTAGGCGGCAAGAGATGGCGTTAGTTCTGCCCTTAGGGAAACAAGCATTTTAGTCCATTTCATTTGAAAGGTTCCAGCAAATTAATTAAAGGCAAAAAATTAATTATTTTTTAACAATGATTACTAATTTAATCTTTATCTCAAAGATATAGACCGAATTTTTAAAAAATATCTTTTATTTAATGTGATAAATCTAAAAAAAAATTCAAAAATCCTAAAAAGGGCTTTCATAAGTTGTAGATATTTTAAATAGCTTTAACTTTTAAAAAAATTTGAGGTCGATAGAATTAAAATTGTGGCCGCTGGAACCTCTCAAAATCAGCACCTCGAGACGCGTACCTTAATAAAAAAGTAAATTTGACTCGTACCTTCAAAAAGAAGAATTCTAGCTAGGCTTTTAAATTTTTAGAAGTTGAGTACATCACAAGTACAATTTCCCCACTCTTTTTCTCTTTCTCCCCTCTCATTATATTTCAATGTTTATTCCGAGGTTTTTGCCTCTTTTCTTCTTCTTTATGTTTTTATATATGCATCTATAAACACACTGACAGAAAGAATAGTTTGAATATCCATTCACATAAAACGTCTCAGAAAAAATAATCACAAGCAATATATTAGAAAAAAAAAGGAAAAAAAACTTCATTATTATTTTACAACGTTGTTTGTAAGTTTGTAAAAGTCATTAGCAATATTTCACTTGGAATTGTTTTTTTTTCTTCCTTTACGGGGTAAACAAATTTTCATTGCGTTGTTTTAATTAATAAGATGAATAAAAAAAAATATATACTATACTGTATATAAATTTATTTACAGTATTATAAATTAAAAAAAAAAATAAAGTAAAAATTGTTAATGATAAATGAACAATTAATATGAATTAATGATCGAATAATAGTCAAAACCAACGGAGCTTTGTATTGTATATTTCAGACCCCCCCCTTCCAACCCCCTCCCAGTTCAAGAAAACAAACAAAAAATTATATATGCGCTTGATTTAGAATTAAACTATCACATTAAGTTTGATTTTTAACTGAGTAAAACAAATACTATGTAAAGTGATGATTACAACTGTTAGAGTCAATTTTCAGAAAAAAAAAAAAACTAAAATAGTACATTAGTAAAGTACTAGAATTCTTTGGTCGATTTTATTCAGTATAAAATTTGAGTGTCGAGAGATTTTTCGTTTTTGAGATATTCCGTTAACCCACATATTTCACTTGAAATTCATTAAATTTATTGTGAAATTGATTTAAATTCAAGCTAAAAGGGAAACCATTTCTTTTAATAGCAATTTTAAGAAAAGCAACAAAACAGGCAAAAAAAGCAATAAAATCTCTTTCATAGAAATTTAGGTAAATATTTACATCTGAAGATGACAGCATAGTAAGTGTCGAAATATATATCAAGTATTCAAACAATAGATATATTGAAACATATCACTTAGTGTTTTTAATTAATTTTATCTAATGATAATGTTTCAACTAGATGTACAGTGAACAGTTAAATTTAGCAGACAACTTTTTCCTCTCTCTTGAAACTCTTCCCAACCCCCCCCCTCGCCCCCCTGGATTCGCCACTGCGTAGGATTATATGTTTTTACACAAAAAAAATAACAAAATCTAAAAGGCCGAAAATATTAAGATTTAGAATCTATAATTTCCAAGATTATCCTCTTGAATTAGAAGAGACAGAGATTTAGTTTTTCCGAATTGGATTTTCTTGGCTCTATTGAGAAAAATGGTTGATATCTGTGTGTAATCAGTGACGTCATAGATGAGAGAACCCCGCCTTCTAGCTGATAGATTGGACTTTTTTTACTTAAGAGACTCATGATGATATCCGATTATATTCCCTTAGGCTAGCTAGCAAGAGATTGTCTATCTTATTTTTTTATCGCCTGTTAGAAAAAAATATAATAGAACTGTGACCAGCACATCCACCTTTAATAAATAATTTATTTCTTTGTTTGGACGTAATTTAATTTAATTTATATTGTTATATAAATTCTGTCCCTTAGAAAATAGGTAAAAACCTCTTGTTTGATGATTGGCCACCAATTAATTTAAATAAATATTAATGAATAGCAAATATTGTATTTTAGACAATTAATTATAAAATTTTATACGAATTTCTATACCGAAAAGTATACAAAAATTCAGATAAATGAAGGGAAAAAAAATTTTTTTGTTATCAATGTCAAAATAAAAGTGACTTATTTGAAATCTCGGGGTGTGGGGAGATAATTTCCTCTTTACCCCCCCCCCCTGTATCCGCCCTTGCCCGTAAGTCATCGATACTTAATTATTTCAAACATATATGTAACATTGTAAACTCCTAAATGGAGCGACAGGGTATTATATAATTAAATAAAATTTAAAAAAATTTTAACTAGGCCTAGATAATAGCTTTATTAAAAAAAAAGATGAAATTTTTTCAATCGACGCTCAATAGCACACGCACACAGACTTTGTTAAAAAAAAAAAGAATTTTTTGGTTTCAGGGGAACTCAAAACGTGTATATCCATCAAAATCTCGACATCGAATTTTTGACTTGAATCCAATACTTTCTCTCTATATATATTAACATATATAGAAAACATATACATTTAGACCTATTGAAAGTAAAAAATTTTGAGACGCCCATGGTGGAAAAAATATTAATTTTTGTTTTCTATTAAAATTTAAAAAAATATTTATTGAATAGTTTTCAAATAGTGTTGTTTACCAGTATATAAAAGACCTTAAAAACAATATTCACAAAATGGTTAAATTAGCATATATTTATAAGAAGAAAAGAAAGTATCGAATAGGGAAAGGGGTTTTTATATTCCTCGGGAATTTTTTTTACCAAGGATAATTTATCATTCAGGTTACTAAATAATAAGCTAGAGTCTCGGAGGACTTAAGAAGGCCTTCTTTGTCGCCGCCTTTTGGCGATGATAAATCGCTTTCTTCTTATCAACATTGTCAAAAATTCAATTACCAATTCGGAAATTGGAAATTTAATTCATGTAAACCATTTCCTAATCATTAAGTGTGTGTCTCTGTAGCCGTATTTAAAGTACGGTCGATTGTTATTATTATTATTATTATAGTCAGTTTAAAGAGGAGAGAGAGAGGGGATCATGATTTGATCAAAGTTTCACCTCTTATTTTTTACTTTCTCTTACCCTATATATGAAATGTATAGAGAGAGAAAGTGTTGCGATCATGTCAAAAATTCGATGTCGAGATTTTTCTTTTGATGTAAATGGTAATATTATTAATAAAAATAAAAAAAATTGAATAGTAGGCTGGGATGAGTAGAGTGAAGGTGTTGGAGAATGATAACCAGCAAATTTATAGCTCCACCTGACGTCCTTTTATTTGGCAGATATTTCGATGCGTAGAACACACATCATCTTCAGTGCCGCGAGGATATAGTAGGTGGTCTTAGTCTATTAATATCAAATGCCTTAGGGGCGTTAAACATAGTGGTGAGGTGCCTTCTCTAAGCTGATGACCGCTCACCTCACCACTATGTTTAACGCCCCTAAGGCATTTGATATTAATAGACTAAGCCCACCTACTATATCCTCGCGGCACTGAAGATGATGTGTGTCTTACGCATCGAAATATCTGCCAAATAAAAGGACGTCAGGTGGAGCTATAAATTTGCTGGTTATTATTTTCCAACCCCTTTAAAATAAAAAAAAATAATGAAGTTACATTTAGAAAAGAAACAGACCCTAGCATAAAGCATTTAGGCTAATTCCTAAACATATTTTCTATACAATGGTTAACACATTTTGGTTTATTTAAAAGTTGTTTTAAATAATTTTCCCCTAGTCAGCCTTCAATAAAATATTAAGTACTCGAAAGACTCGAGTAAAATTTTATATTTAAAATTTTTTATGGTTGTGGAGATTCAATCAGGATTCGAAGGACGTTGCAGCCAGGAAATCAAATAACAAATTTTTTATTAAATTTTTTATTCGGCAACGTTTCAGTCACCAATCACAAACTTCATCAGAACAAATATTTTTAAAAATACAAGATCTTAGGTATTGTTGCAATCATATACAATGTCTTAATAAATTTTTTAATATATGCAAATAATTACTAACTTGCTCCGAGCAAGCTAGTTAGTAATTTTTCGTTCATATTAAAAAGTTTTATTAAGAAATTGCATATGATTGAAATACTTATAAAATTACCTAAGATCGTGTATTTTTAACAATATTTACTCTGATAATGGTCGTGATCGGCGAGTAAAAAATTAAATAAAAATTTTTTATTTAATTTCCTGGCAGCAACGTCCTTCGAATGCTGGGAAAATTTTATAGTATTATTAATATGTTCAATGCTCAGTAACAGAAAAAGTGGCCAAACTGTTAATAATATAAAGAAAAGTGTGAGATTTATAAATTTTTATATCCTTTTTTACTCGATAATATAATATATACTTCAGCTTATCTTAATATAATTATGAAATTTTTTTTTAAGTTGTATTTTTGTTGAAATATATAAAAAAAAGGAGTTTTTGTTAATTAGTAAGAACTCATTGCTTCTCTCTCTCTCTCTCTCTTACTCTGTGTCTGGAGCACTCTAGAAACTAACTCTAGCTATAAAGAGAGAGAGAGAGAGAGAGAGAGAGAGATGATGATAAGAGTAGAAAAAAGTGTGTGAAAGAGAGAGAGAGAGAGAGAGAATGAAAGGAAAGCCCTTGCCTGTAGAAAGAGAGAGACAGAGACAAAGCATCGCCCTCCCCCACCCTAACAAAAAGCCGCCCTGGCGGCGGGCAGTTGAGTGGAATGGGTAGAGAAAGGGGTGCGTTTTTGTCCCTCAGGATTTAGAGGGAGGGAATGAGCAAAAAAAAAGAACGCTTTTTGTCCGGAGCCCTGGCGTCGAATCCCGAAGGCGAATTTTAAATTTCTCTATATGAACTCAGAAAAAAAATCAACTACTTTTTGTTTCTTATTAAAAAAAAACTATCATAGGAACTCTCAATACAAGTTGATTCGGTTAAAAAATTAATTTTCGTTAGAAAAAAAAATGAACTTTCTGGTCAGTAACTCTATTGGTTTTTGACTTGACTGAACAAAATTTTCCTCGGGTTACGACCAAGTTTTCACCATATGAATCCATTCATAGCAGACCCAAGTAAAAATGATTAAAAATGATCGAGGGATTCACACAAAAAATTACAAATCTATTTTCTTATTATCTTCCTAATAATTAATTCAATTACTTTTTATTCATGGCCCCCGGGCTTGGTGTAGTTAGTATTTGGGATACCAAATGGTTTAAATAGAAATGCCTGGACCCCCAATAGATATTATCTCATATATAACGGTTATCATAAAGTCTTATATGGCCTAAGTTGCCTAAAAGACTGTGTGAATGTGTGTGTGAGTGTGAGTGTGAATGAGACAAAAGTGTGAAAGTTTAAAAAAAAAAAAATATTCATGTAGGCCTACATATAACAAAATCTGGTGTGACAAGCACAGAACACAACTTTCTCTTACCTTCGGTAATCGAAAGTTGTGTTCTGTGCTTGTCACACCAGATTTTTTGTGTCGACATATATTTAGTTCCCGACCGTGCGAAACATGAATTCAGATGTAAAATTTATAAGTATGGGAAAATATTTATATTTTGTTACCATGGCAACCATTTCTCCTATCTTCCCTATGAAATACAAGAGTAAAGTGGTCTTCAGAAGATTTCAATTGCAAAATGAGAATATACATTTTAAAGAGAATCTAAAAATTAATTGATTTTTGAATTTAAAAAAAATCGTTGGAGAAAATTTTTGAGAAAATCGAAAAAAACTGAAAAATTACATCAGTAAAGTACTAGTACTTTTTGGCCGATTTTGTTCAAAAGCTTATTTTTCCGGTCCCGGGGGTGTTTAACTTAAATATAAAATTTAAACCTCGTAGCTCAATTCCTTCATGCTTAAAATTGAACACACACCCACCCACCCATCCACACACCCACCCGCAGACAGACCATGTCGCGAAAACCACTTTTTGGATTCAGGGGACCTCAAAACGTGAAGATCCATCAAAATCTCGACATCGAATTTTTGACATGAATCCAATACTTTCTCTCTATATATATATATATTACATATATACATAGGTAAGAGAAAGTAACAAGATTGAGAAAATGTGTGATCACAAACGACACTATGATGCAACCTTTAATATAATAACATTAATTCGAATTTCTTTTATTACTTTCTCTTACCCAATATATATAGATCTATATATTTAATTGTAACTTAATCACTAAATTTAGAAGTGCCCAAATATTAAATATAAAAGCCAAATTAAGAACAAATTGTACAGACTTTTATTTTGGTGTGTCCGTGTTTTGTACTCGTTATTCGAAATGTCGCTCGTTAACTGAGTCATTCTTTTACAATTTGTTTTGCTCGTAATGCTAATTACTCGTTATGAGAGGTGCTTGTTAAGCAAGGTTCTACTGTACTGTCTTTATAAAAATAAAAATTAGATATTTATGCATATAAGCATCGTTATTTTTAGCTATTCAACTTTCGTTTGGTTTATAAAATACCTTTTTAATTCTTATTCTTTTGTATTGATCTTCTTATATAAGGTAATTATATACATTTTTTATCTCATTTCTAAAAGAAAAAATGTTATCTTTTATTTTCAATTCACCCAAGAACTAAGGTGATATTAGGTTCTTTCTATAGAATGCAACAAGAAAGATACGATTGCATAATTTTGACAATGAAAAGTAGGTAGAAGTGAATCAATCTTTGAATCCAAAATATCATAACCAACTAGGAACCGACCGAATATTCGGTTTCGGCCAGTTTCGGCCAAAAATCCTTGTTTCGGCCGTAGTTTCGGTTTCGGTCAAAAAGTAGCCGAAACTTTCGGCCGGCCGAAACCTGGAGACTCGAATGAAAAAAAAAAAAGGTCAAATGATTTGCACTTGAGGGACAAAAAAATTTAGTGTCCCTAAAAAAAAGGTAAAATGATTTTCACCGGAGGGGCAAAATATTTTCCGCAGGGCGGAAAATTTTCAAAAAAAAAAAAAAAAAGGTAAAATGATATGAATTTTTTATAGGAAATACAAGTTTCGGTTTCGGTTACGGTTTGAATCGTTTATTTCAGAAACCACCTAAGTGCGCTTTTTTCAACTTTCGGAAAACTAAAGAAAACTGTTTTGCAGCTTAAGTATAGGTCTAGTCCCCTTCAAATATTTTTTTTACCAAATCCAAAACATGCTATTGGGATAATCTAAAAGATGTATTTACCTTTAAATTGTACAGTAGCACCAAAAACATATGATTTGAAATTTTGTCGCTTAGGTGGTTTCTGAAATAAACGATTCAATTACTTTGTGTTTGATTGCTGAACGGAAAATAATCAACTAAGTTAATTCACTTAATTGTTTCTGAGCTTTTTTAGATTAGTGCATGTGAAATATTCTCCTTATAAAATAGTAACTAATTTGTAAGCTTGTATGATAAACTCTAGAAAAAAAAACAATCAGTGAGTGTTATTTGGGTTGCCTAGCATCCAATAATCAACCTAATTTCTGCATCATATTCTATTATTATACATGTATATCAGACTTATAAAGGACTATCTTTCGTACATTTTAAAATAGTTATCGAGTGATGTTGGTTACAGTTTGTTAAACCAGGTCATGGTTGTTGGAAGGTCGCGAGCCAGGAGGACCTCCCACTCTCCCTCTCTTTCTTTCTCTCTCTATTACTAATAAGTTCACTATAGCCAAAAGGCCGAGAATAAAGGAAAAAAAAAGTTTCACTATATATAATCAATTACTTATTTAAATAATTAATTATAAATCATTCACCATCAAGCAATCGTGTTTTTAATATCTACATAATGAATAATTTCTAAGTATTTTAAATGGAAATGAATGATGATGAATAACAAATTTGTAAGGCTTATTTTCCCCCTAATAAAAGTGTTTACATATACGTGTATAAAAAAAAATGTAGATCTTACTACTGTATTACGAATAAATAAATAAAAAAATATAGTATACTTTATTTATTTATTTGAAATTCCTATCGGGATCCCCGTTTATTTGCCCGAGGTGCTTTCGTGTACGAAGACACACACCTCAAACCCAACCGGCCTCTGGCCGTAGCCATCTACCGGCACCCCGTGAAGTTACATCATTTCCTATCTCTAACTCCCTCCTCCTGCTTTCGTCTCTAGCTAGTGAACTAATCCTTATTTCTGGTTCCAACCGGCTCCTTATATCCAACCTCTTCTATGCTATGGAGGATGTCCTGGTTTGAGGAGGGACTCCCTCAGCACCGGCGTGTAGTCTACTCCTTTCGAAGAATGCATCACTGAGAGGGAACCTTCTTTACGTCCCTTCCACAGGACGGGATGTCACAGCAACTCCCTCTCCTCGTAGAGTTGCCTGAGGGCTATTGTGGAAAGATCCTATATTCCAATCCAGGGCTTGCTTGAGGATTTGTTTACATTAAATATAGTATACTATATTTCATATATTCATATATGAATAATTAAATATTTTTTAAAGTTATTACTAGGGACCGGATTTTTTAGGTTCGATCCGACTCGTTTTTAGGTTTTTGTAACACCCAAAATAGGTTTTTTAGGTTTTCACTCAATAAAACGCATTTAGCTGATTTTAGGTACGGTTCGTCTCGTTTTTAGGTTTTTGAAACTCCAAAAATAGGTTTTTTTAGGTTATTGCCTAATAAAATGCATTTGGGGTCAAAAAAAGTTTTAATTAATTTTAAATATGTACAGAAATTTGTAAAAAAATTTTATTTTAATTATAATTTTTTTTTTTAATTTTAAAAAATATAATTGTAAAATGTTTTTATGAGAAAAAAAAGTTTTATTTAATTTTAAATACCTATGTACAAAAATTATTAAAAAGTAAAAAATACAAAAAATTACAGGTACCTAAAGCATTATATAAGAAAATTAAATAATTCTGAAAGTACTTAAAATGAAATACTTAGGCCTAATTCTATAATTTTACTTTCTCTTTTTTCTCAATCTAAAAGTAGCAATAAATTAAAAATAAAATCTCGGTAGATGAGTTTTCTAATTTAGGTGATTTTAGGTGGCCCGAGCCCATTTAGGTTTTTTTAGGTTTTTCAAAATTTTTTTAGGTTTTTCAAAATCTGGTTAACCCAAGCACTTTATGTTCTAAGGATCAGATTAAGCTTCCCACCTGAACGACAAAAATTATTCTAATTATATTGGCAACCATTAAATTTAAATAAATAAGAAGGAAATTCACCTCAGACGTCTAAAAAATTCTTAAAAAAAAAAAAAAAATGTTGGTTTCTAAGGTGTACAAAACAATCGCTTGTTTTACCCCCCCTCCTACATCATTTAGGGGCCTACTTCATTTTTTAGAGCATTTAGGCGTTTTCGCAAGTTAACCAAGCACAAAAGGAAATTGCAAATAGAAGATTAAAATTTTTTCTAATTTAATGAGAAAAAATAATAGTGGATGGGGTAAAATGACCGTTCATTCCTTTGGTGAGTTCTAAATTCATGATTTAAAGGTCATTGATTTCCTTTCTGCCCTAATTAGTAAAATTTATTTAAAATATTTTGTCTAAGAATTAAATAAATATGGATGTAGTCTATATGGCCTTGGATGTCGAAAAATACTTTAAAATAAATGGAGGCCCTCGGGGCTTGGTGTAGGGGTTTGAGTGCTAACCTCGCATACCGAAAGTCGCGGGTTCAGACCCCAGGCAGTCCGATGATTTTATTTAAGGCATTTAGATACCAAATGGCTTAAATAAGAATGCCTGGACCCCAAATAATATATATTCATAACGGTTATCGTCAAAGTCTTAAATGGCCTAAGTTGCCGAAAAGACTGTGTGAATGTGTGGGTGCATGTGAATGTGAAATAAATGGAGAGAATATTCGATAGTAGAGATGGTATTTGTTAAAATATATTTTCTAAAACAAAAAAAAAAAACAATGACCCTTTTCTATCTCTTTGTAATAAATTCTATTATATATCTTTGAAAATTTTCAATTTTCTCTCAATAATATGGTTGTTGATTATGTATTGTACAAAATATGTTTTTATTCAAGTAATAAATAAATTCATTATGGGTTTGTTATTTTTTTTTTTTTGTTTCCTCTTGATCCTTTTGACTTGGAAGGGACAGAAACCTAAAAATCTTTTTTTTTTTTTTTTTTTGGGTGGGGGGAGGAGGAGAGTAGATTTTAATAAATCCAATATCTATAGATAACATATTGAACATCAAACGAACCAGAAAAATATCTCTAATGTTGCAATGTTTTCATCTATAGCAACTACACCCCACTCTGCTCCCAAAATATAAAAAATTTAAAGAAATTTTTAACTAAACAATACGCATTCACAAAAATGCTGTTTTCCTTTCATTACAAGTAAATAACCTATCTATATATTAACGAATATATTCAATCAAATAAAAAGTATAATTTCAAATAATAGCTAATAATCCGATATATAAATATCAAAGATAGGAGAATATTTTTTTTTTTTTTTAAATAAACAATCTTTTGTTGCTTTTTGAAAAACAAAATAAAATTCTACGGTGATTGATCCACTGGTTATTGAACTGTACTCAAATTGGAGAAAAAAATTTAACTTTTGGTCTTGGATAATTCATTTAGATACGATAACAACGAATGTTAAGCCCTCGGGGCTTGGCGTAGAGGTTAGCGTGCTAACCTCGTATACCAAACATCGCGGGTTCGGACCCCAGGTAGTCCGATGATTTTATTTAAGCCATTTGGATACCAAATGGCTTAAATAAGAATGCCTGGACCCTAATATAGAAAAATTCATAAATAACGGTTATCGTCAAAGTCTTATATGGCCTAAGTTGCCGGTGAATGTGAGTGTGAATGAGAAAAAAGTGTGAATGTTTAAAAAAAAAAAAAAAAAATGTTAAAATTATCCTTTAACTTTGAATTTTGTTTATAGTATAAGGTCTTAGAGCCGGTTGCTTCAGTTCTAGTCAACTAGCAAACTTATCCGACTGATTGCAAATCATCGATATATATAAAACTAGAACACTCACTCTTAACCTTCGAGTTAAAAAAAAGTTTTTCACATATAATTAGCTTCTGGTGCCAAAGATTGAGGGTTCGAATTCCGTCCAAGCAAAAAAATTCATTTAATTGAATACTAATTGATTGAAATAATAAATTACTAATAATAATACTAATTGATTGAAATAAATAGATTCGGGGTATAAAAGGACTTAGATGCCGAAAAAAAAAACAAATTTAAAAAAAGCAAATTTATTTTTTAATAAAAATTTAAAAATTTCTAAAAAAAAAAAAAAAAAAAAAAAAATACAGGCTTAGGTTTCTAATTTCACCCCGTTTAGCTAACTAACTACGACGACTTTTATTTAATCGTATGATCAGCTGATCTGAAAAGACTTGAAAGGTATAGTTAACTAGTTACAAAACGCAATTTATAGCTGTGTTATATTCATAAGAGGGTAGAAAATTAGAAATGCAGCTAAGATTTTATTATGTACAGTGGCGTCATTTCAACTTTTTCTGGGGGGGGGAAATTTTTTTTGGGGGGGAAAAATTTTTTTTTTTTAAATTTTTTTCAAAAAGGGGTAAATTTAAAAAAAAAAATTTATATTTTTTTTTTTTTTTTATTTTTGTATTTTTTTCTGGAGGTGTTTTTTGGGAGTTTTTTTTAAAAAATATAAAAATTTAAAAAAAAAGGGGGGGACCCCCCCCCCCCCAAAACCCCCCATTATGTAGCTGGTCATCGCATGTATTTATTATATAAATTAAATAAATAAAGAAAAAAAAATTAGCTCCATCTCTAATTTTCTATACTCTTATGAATAGTTAAGTAGCTTATCCAAGAGATAGGAAGTTAATTATACCTGGAGGAACCAGCCCTTGGACATCCAAGAAAGGATTTTTTGTCAAAAGACGAATTCAAAAAGCGAATTTGATATTGAGGTCTTTTTTTATTTTTATTAATATATCAATTTTTTTTTTAATCTAAAAGTGGAGTTCATTTATCCAAACCGGAAAAAACAACGAGAATCTTACTGGGCCAGGTTTCCAAAGCTCCGGCCCAATAAAGACCTCGTTGTACCTATCTTTCTTATACAGTATTCCTATTAGAGTAGGAGAGAATAAAAAAAAAAAAAAAATTGTGGAATTCAATGAACGCTTGAAGTGAATTCTTCCGAGTAATGAATCAAATGATGAAAAATGAAATGATTAAAAAAGATCGAGGGTACCACACGCCACCAGCAGGTCTGCATAGTCAACCCTTAGGGCACACATGGGATATACACGCCCACACCAGGGACACACAGGGATACACACGCCAGAACCAGGAACACACATTTTTCTTCTGGTCCCTTTCGATATACTGTGTGTCCCTGGTGTGGACGTGTGTATCCCATGTGTGCCCTAAGGGTTCACTATGCAGTCCTGCTGCTGGCGTGTGGATCCCTCGGTCATTTTTAATTCACATCAGGGACACACAGGGATACACACGACTGCACCAGGGACAGACATTTTTCTTCTAGTCACTTTCGATATACTGTGTGCGTCCCTGTGTGTCCCTCAAGGTTCACTATGCAGACCAGCTGCGGGTGTGTGAATCCCTCAGTCATTTTTAATCATTTTTACTCGGGCTCTCCGTTATTCCGACTCAAATTGTATTTAATAGAATAGCTATTTATTTTTTATTTGATGATTTTTCCGATGTCACACGAGTGAATTCTTCCCAGTTTATCAAAAAAACTTTAAGCTTATCAACTAGAATTGTATTAAATTGAAAGCCCGGTGGTTGACGAACGCGAAATGGTATTATCCAAATTCATGAAATGGCTTCTATTATAATTTATAAAAAAAAAATTTTTTTGGGATAATTAAAAAAACTTTTTTTATTTATTAATTAAAAGAAGAAAATTAATAATTAAGTTAGTGGTATTTTTTTTTTCTTAAGAATTAAATATCATATTAAGAATGAACTAATTATAGGTTGTTTTCTAAAGCATTACTATGATTAAAATAATTAAGCATTTTTTTACATCTCATTAAAAAAGATAATCTGAATAGAAGCACAATCACATTATATCCAAAAGGGGCAGGTAGCTCAATCAACATCCATTTTCGGGTACCTGAATGATATATACTTAAAATTTACTTGAACTAATTAATTCTCAATAACAAAATATAAAGGAAATCCTAATAATGAAGATATATTCTAAACACATAAATATCATTTGATAAAACTCTCCATTATATGCAGGCCGTCGAGAGTCATCTAAAAAAATCTTATTTTTTAAAAAGTGTTTGCCGATTATTACAGGAGTTTACTGATTACCGTTTATAGATTATTAGATATTTAAAATTATTTAATCTATAATTCAGTTCCGGAATCTAAAACTAAACTGATTTATTATTAAGATAAAACCTTCCGATATATGGACCCTGCTACGCATTAGTGTGTCAAGCGCCAGGTACCGAGATTTGAGAAAATTAACATTAACGTTTTTCTGATTTACATTGTTTTGATTAGATTATATATAATTTTTTTAGGACATATTTCATAAAAAATACTATTAGCTAATTATAGCATTTGAAACAATATTCAGTGCTTAAATCAATTTTTAATTTTTATTGGCGCTTGACACACTAATGCGTAACAGGGTCCATATATTGTAGCTAACTGCTGTTGGGATAAATAACTAAATTGACGACCAGCATACTGAAATTGAAAAGAATTAATTGAAAGGACTATCAAAAAAAATTTTTCATTAATCCCAAACCAATGCAAACCAACCAGCTCATAGTAGGGCTAAAATCGAGAGTAAATTAGCTCGTTTTACTAATGTCATTATTTATTTATTTAATTAATTTTATTTTTAATTAAAAGAAAGCACGATAGGCGTTTGGTATCTAAATTTTTTTACCCCGGAATTGGAAATGGCTAACCGTAATTTTGCCCACAAAGAAGTCCCAAGACTACAAATTGAAAGAAGACTAATTTTCGATGCCGATGAATAAAAAATATTACGTAGAGTGAGGGACAATATTAAGTCCCACTCATGAGTTTTCTACGTGTGATTCTTTCATTGTTTTTGAAAAAATATTACATATATTTTTCAATGGAAACTTTCATGGTTCAAACCTAGAAAATTTCCAATAAAGATTTTCATTTTATTTTATAAAAACAATGAAATAATCACAAGTAGAAAACGCCTGGGTGGGACTTAATATTGTCCCTCACTGAACATTATTTTGTAATTCAAACGAGGAATAAATTTTTTTTTTATTTCATTAAGATCTTTTTCGACAAAGGAGGCATTTAGACCCCGTCTCGATTTATTTCAATTTATTGGTAGCCAATTAAATTGAAATAAATTGTCACATGAGACGGGATCCGAACTCGCGACCCTTGGTACAGAAGGCCAGCACGCTAACTACTGCACCAAGGCCCGAAGGCCGGAATAGAATTTATTATTAAGAAAAAATTTTAAATCTATTTTATCGTAGAAAAGTAAAGCTTATATTCTTTTTTGTAAAATATATATAGTCACTTGACGACTAATGTTTTTTTTCTAATAACAAAATCAATTGTGATTTATTATGTACAATATTATATTCAGCTGACGCGTATACAGTATATCATTGTTCTGATTATTTTTTTTTTCTGATTTTATTGTCCATAAGAAAGAAAGTGAGAGTAAAAAGATGAAATGATATCGAGGTCACCTGGAACATTTGGTGTTTTAATCATTCTATATAAGAATAAAATTTAACATCAAAGAAAATTTTATACATTATTTATTACAAATAACAAATATAATCGAGAAGCTAAAAAAATTTTTTTTACATATTTTAAAAGAAATTTTAATGTTAATTTTTTTTTTTAATTAATTATTATAAAAAAAAAAAAAAAATTTATCAAAGTCTCCCTTTTTTTGCCTTTTTGATTAGAGATGTTTTTGATATAAACAAAAAGCAATTTCGTCTTGTAACCGAAATGTTAGAGGTTACTGAACAAAAAAAAAAAATTGCTCTCCAGGATTTCCCATTTCATTTGACCTTTTTTTTGTAAATTTAGATCATTATAAAACGACTGCATATTTGGTGACCTCTTAATTTTTTTTTTTAGTGTAAAGTATTTGCAGGTGGTGATACAGTATAATCCCAATAATTCGTATCCTCACGGGACTGACGGTTTGGTACGAATTATCTGGAATACCAATTATCGGGAGTACAAAATTAAAAAAATAAAATATTAATGCGAAGACTGCATTGTAGAAATTAAAGAAAAAATATAAGAGAAGAAGTTTCCTCACTCCTCTCCTCATTTCCTTTCACTGAAAAGATAAAGAATGAACGAGAAAAACTTGACTCTTTCCTTCCCCCTTTTGAAAGCTTTTTAAGCTGGAAATACGAATTATAAGACGTCTTAAGTAACCTCGAGCATAAAAATAATACGATTTTCCGAGGAGACTGAAATGTATTGTTTTTATACCAGTTATCGGGTTTGTCAGGGAACGGTAAGTTTGTACGAATTAGCGGGGTATACAAATAATCGTGCTACGAATTATCGGATTCAATAAAAAATATATTCGTTTGTTGGGGCTCTAAAATGCTCAGGGGCCTACAACTTGTGGGTACGTGAATGGCGACCGCGAGCTACTCGAGCTGGGACTGGCAGCCTTTCTGTTCTTTACTTGACTGTCCCTCCCTTCTATATTTTCAACAAGCGTCAGATCGTGCGACGGGCCGGCCTGTTCTATTTTTTCCGGTCGCAAAAAAACCCGCACACTGTGGGAATAAGGCTATGAAAGACGAAGAAGTTTCTTGGGGCTCCAATCCTTGAAAATTGCAGCGAAATTAATTGAATTTTTAGAAATGTATTAAAATTTATTTCGTCTCAAATTGAAAATCCGTAGAAAGTAAAATTTATATTTTTAATAGTTGTAATATGTACTTGACAAAATTCTGACCTATTTTATAAGGAAAGGTAGGCAATACGTAATAAAAATATTAATATCTATTATATATATAAAAGTCGGTCTCATGAGTCCTATAAAAAATATCCAGGCGACCAACAGTGACGTCGGCTGTTTTATTAACGTGCACGCACACACAACCATACACATACAAATACATATACACAGACAAGCGCATTAAGTTTAGTCCGGGGATTAGAAAAAAAAAGTGGAATGAACAAAAAAAAACATATTCAACCGTCTCACGGTTTTAAGGCTTGGCCTGTGTTGTTGTTGCTGTTGTTGTTGTTTTTTGCTTATAGAACAGAGTAGAGAGAGAGAGGAAAAAAAAAGTTAATAGTTTAGAGAAAAAGAGATGGATATATAATTCAGCAAAATGAACTCTTGGATTTTTTTTTAATGATATATTTCGATCATTTCCAGCCCCTTCTTTTTACTCCTTTGACATGCTAATTATTCATTTATGGCCGAATATCTTTGCCTTAGCACTCTGGTTATTATTTATTTATCTTTAGGATTGACTCTAAAAATGATTGTTTGGTGATATTTTTTTGAAAAAGGAACAAATTCTTCTAATCCATATAACTAGTGTTGCTGGAAGTTAGGCAACCCAAATCACGAACTCACTAATAGATTTTTCGTTACGACCAGACGTCCGGTTTTCATCCGGACAGTCCAGATTTGGAACACGTGTCTGGTTTGGCTTTCGGATCTGAGAAATGTCCCAATTTTACTAAAATATGATGCGAAAACGTGTCCAAATTGGGGAATTTTACTCCCTGAATATAAGCTTAATATAACCAATTATATAATTTATATATATTTACATGTTATCTACTGTATAAATATTTCATGGAATTTAAGTGTTAGTGTATTTGTTTATACCATTTGGCATAGGGGTAGCCACGGGGGATGGGGAGGGAGGGAGGGGGGTTTGGGGGTTCAAATCTCCCCCATGGGACTCAAGCCATGACTAGATATTCAAGCTCTACAATACAAATTATATTTCAAATAGGGTAAGAGAAAGTAAAATATAATTTACTCTAGCTAAAAAAAAAAAAAAATACCCTAAAACAATCTTAAATTTTTCGAATGTTTGAAAAAAATTTTTTGAACCCCCATCAAAAATTTCTAGCTACGCCTAAGCCATTTGGCATTCAAATGATATATGCATAAATGAATTCATCGGACTGCTGGCATCCGAACCAGCATCCCCGTGGTTTAAGTCTATCAATATTTGTCAACCCCTCTACTCTCTCGACCAGGGAGGGAAGGGGGGAGGGATTAAGTGTGGTTGAAGAAAATGAAGGCATACCCTATCACATTTTATCGCTCAGGACGGGATATTCTATGAATAAATATAAATTCTTGTTTATAAAATTCTTTAGATATAAAAATTATTAAATTTACTTTTTTTTTTCTTTTTTTTTTTTTTTGATTGTAGGTAATAAAACAATTTTTTCAAATATGAGAAAAATTTTATCTAAAAATCGAAAAAAAAAATGGATTGTTGAAAGAATAGAAATTCCGTGTTTTATTTTCTAAAAAGAAAAAAAAATGAATCAACAAGAATCCCATTATTTTTTATATTCTTTTCTTATACTAGTTTGGTTGTAAGTATTAGAAAAAGAAAAAAAATTATATATAAAACTTAATGGGAGAATAGAGAATAAAATTCCTGACAGAAAAAAAGTAATAATAATTTGATTATTAATTAGAATAGAATAGTTAAAAAAAAAACAAATTAGATTTAGGAAAAAAATTTCTAGGACAAGAGTTAACGAGATAAAAAAAAAATCTTAATAGCTTATAGAAATCACTAACCAGCATCTAACCATTGAATTTGGAAATGTAAAAGTGTAAAAAAAAAAAGATGAAAAAATAAGTCGATTCTTTTAGACAATATAAATGTCTTGACTTTTTTTTACTTGACGATGACAGCAAAAATTGAGAAATAATGCATCCTAAATTTTAAAAATTTATTTTAATTTAAATATGATTGTTTCCTGGGAAGGGTTTTGAAATTTCTAACTCCGAATATGACTGAATCAAGGAAGCGAAATATATGTTATTGTATGAATGCTATATGTAACTTCTTTTTTATGACATACACTAGAGATTGATCTGACACTAAAAATCTATAAAAGACTCCAATACTTTTTCTCTATATAGATTATATATATAGTGGTACCTCGCGATACGATCTTAATCCGTCCCTGGACAGGGATCGTATCGTAAAAAAATCGTATAATGAATAATGTAATCTCCACGCGGTCTCGAGAAGGAGAGAACGATATCACATCGACGCTTTGTGTGGACTCGGTATCCTACGTTGCCGTGATGCCGACCAATAGGAGAACAGTTGCTTAGTGAAGCGTGAGGTTTGCCCGTAGCGCGCCAACTTCAAAACAATTTCAAGCGGCAAGAGATATTGGGATCGTATCGCGAAAAACGTATCGTTTCGCGAGCACGAATATTTGCGATATTCCACTTCGTATCTTGAACACATCGTATCGTGAACCCATCGTATCGCGAGGTACTACTGTATTAACATATAGGCTATAGGTATACCTATATCTTATAAGAGAAAGTAAAAATATGAAAATTATACATATCAAGTGTACGTGGGTTCAAAATTTTCTTGGTAAATTTGCAAATCAAATAAAAAAGAATCTTTTTTTTTTCAATGGTAAGTTAAAGTTTATTTATTGAATAATTAACTCGTTTTATTGAAAGAAACTTTTACGAGAAGTCGAAGTTAAAAAAAAAACTTTTGAACTTGAAAATTAGTCTCGTTTTTTTTTTTTTAAACAAAGTATATTATACAGTTCTTATTTATATATTTTTTTTAACTCTGCAAGCAGAGTGCATTTAGAGAAGAGAATGCATCGTCGCTATGACAGGGCCTGGTATAACCGGTTCCCGGTCACAGAAAATATACCCTCCAATGCAATTTCATAAACACATCACACAGACTAAAAGAAAATTATTCTTTATGTTCTTGCTATAGACAAAAACATATTGATTTTAATTAATTGAAGCAAGAGAGAGAGAGAAAGAGGCAGCTGGCTGGGATCGAACCCCGGACGCCGCCGATGGTGGGAAGAAGAAGAAGACAGGGGGGCAGCAAGCAGACATCCGGATTTTAATTGCGGTCGCCGAAGGCGGGAGTTGGGAGGGTGCCTGGGCATAAAAAAAAAAAAAAAAACTGGACGAGACCACCGCTTTTTGTGGTCAGTCTGGCCAAGCTCTTCTTTCTTCTCTTTCAAGAAGATATATATACTACTTATGTACATTTATTATTGAAAAAAAATATTTTTTAGTCAAGTAATTAGTTATATAGAAAGTAAAATAAAAAAAATAAAGAAAAAGTAATACTTTTTATATGCATATATGCACAGTTGTTGAAAATGGTATTTTATATTTTTTGTTGTTAAAAGACATTTTTGAAATTTAAATAATCAGGGAAAATAAAGAATGTAAAATATTGTTCATTTACTACTTGTTACGATTAGAATATCGTATGTAATTAGAGTGCGATTAAATAAATAAGAACGCTTTTAAGTTCATATTAATTTGAAAACTTGACGAGATTTAACGGGCCGCGCACCTAGCTATGGGAGATAACTTCTCCTGGACCCCCACGCAGTGGCATAGTGAGCTTAACTCGCGCCCGGGGCAAAATACATTTTTAGCCCCCTCCCCCCCCCCATTCGAAAACCATATAATATTATATGTAAAATATACAAAATCATTATATTACACTGGCACTAAATTTAAAATTTATTTCCCAGAAATCAATTATAATAAAAATTATCCAGCAATTTTAGTTTTGCGAGCCATTTGGCGCCCCTTTGTGAGTAGCGCCCGGGGCATGATGACCCCCCTTGCTCCCCCCTCGCTACGCCACTGCCCCACGGTATTGTCTAATTTTTCAAAGTGAGCCCTTTCCCTTCTTGGGTTCTTACTTAAAGCCAGTTGCTAATTAATAAAAGATTTTTTTTAATTTTTTATTTCTAAAAAACAAATCCTATACTTAAAGTGGTTAAGGAGGCAAAGCTGTTCGTATGTTCTTACTGATAAGATGGCGTTAGGGGTCTTAAGAATTTAGCCATAAAACCCAATTTACGAAAATATTACGAAAATTTTTCAACATTGGTAGGGCTATATTTAATCTCATGTATTTGACCAGACCAGCCACCAATCGGTAGAATGCTGGATTATTTAGACGATCTTTTTAATTATAAATCATCTAAACTTAGAATTTTTTTAAATTAATGTGATTAAAAATAATAATTAAATGCATTTTTAAATTAAAAAAAAATTATTGTAACAGTTTTTTTTTTTTTTTTTTTTTTTTTTGTATTTCCTTGATTAAAAAAAAAAAATTAATTTTCATCATCATAAGTCATTAAAAAAATTATAACTTTCTGTTACAATAATCCCTTATAAACACCTTCGTAAAATTCTCTATATAATGAATCAAAACTACGAAAACTACGTCAAGTAGTTTGAGAGTTCATCTGTTACATAAAAAATAGTTCTATACCAAAAGATAGATGAAGAAGATGAGAAGAAATAAATTTCATTTTAATTGCAAACAAATTAATTCTAAATTAAAAAGAAAAAAAAAAAAAAAAACTTAAAGAATTTTTACTTAAGCATAAAATAATAATAAATAAAATATAATGTCCATTCTTTTTTTTTTTGCTTTTTTTTCACCTTCATCCATCTTATTTTTTTCCTTTCCATTTTTCATTTTCTCTTTTCTAATGTTTTTTTTATTCTCACTAAAATAAACTATTGATTTTTTGAAAATTACTTTAGAAAATAATGTATGTGTAAGTTTTCTAGCGTTAAATTAACTTATAACTTATTAAAATCAAAATCTACTGCTCTTTCTATTGTGTATAAAAAGGAGAATTCTTACTTAAGTATAGGATCAATGAACACATAAATTTAAGCTTGTTTAAATAAAATAGCATTATCTGTTGAGATTTTTTTCTACACCCTTCCCCTTAGAGACCCTTTTTCCTTCATTTTTTTTTTTTTTTCTGGTCATCTTTGAGTCCTTAAGAAAAACTTCTTTGAAGAGGGATTAATTCAAAAATACCCAGATGTGGGGACAAAAAATTAAATAATATATACACACATAAGGAGATTTAAAAAAATTTTGGAGCTATGAATGTCATGATATTTAACTACAATACACCGGTTTACAAGTAGGCCTAATAAAAAAAAAAAAAAAAAAAAAACTGTAAATATATTAATATGAATTATTCTTTTTGTATTATGGATTAGGAATGTTCTGGAATGCACTAACCCGTGCCAGTAGTGATTTATTTGAAATGAGAATGAGAGAACCCATAGACAGAGAACTAAATTTCGAGACTTTAGACGTATACAATCAAAATCTGCTATAAGAATTGGGTTGGCTCCAAATCAATAGTAAGCTTACTTAGAGAGGAGGGTGGAGGAGGATATTTGAGAGAAGCGGACATGAGCTCTAAGGTTCACATTATATGATCAGTCAATTTCTCATTTGGGAAATTGCTCGCTCTAACTAATAGTCGCGCCTCCCCTTAGACTAGTCCGTGCCTCCCAGTTTGGAAAACGCTGTTCTATAGAATGATATAGACTCAATATGCATATATGAGAAATTTTTGTTTCATAGTTAGTTATTTTCAATACTACTTCACCCGTGAGAGTCATGGGTCATCAGGTCATCGGCTTGTTTCCAAAACAAATTGAATTCATTTCAAAATATCTTGCTCTAGTCTCGCATTCCTATCTCTCTCTCTTTCTTTCTCTTTCTCTATTGCGACATATTGCTTTTACTCATTTGGCACACTCCTTTCTTACTCTAGCATCTCTCCTCTTTCTTTTATTTATTCATTATTTTTAATATTTTTACTTTTTTTTGGAAAGTTTTATTAATTTTTTTCGCTTCTACCATATGCATTTATTTTTAGATCTCTGTGTAAAGAATGGGATTTTTTATTTTTTAAGGTCTATAACATAAATATTTCACTTTTTGATGAAATCATAGTTTGAACATAAATTTATTAATAAACAACATCAAGAGGAATGGAGGGATTAATACGAGTGACAATGATTTATTTATGTAGGCCTATACTGTAAGTCTTAGAAAGGTTTAACCCCTATGGATTATTATCTATCGAAATATGAATATGGAATGTTAATTGAAAAAATCAGGAGTGACTGGTCGCACCAGATTCTTTTATGTCGATATATATTAAGTTGCCCTTAGCACTTAAGTGCCAAACATGACCACGCGATTCATAGATGGTGCTGAGCTACGATTCACATCAGTAAAGTGTACTTCAAACGATTTCCACGAAAAATTTCACTGGAATATTTTTTTAAAAGCATTAAAAATAATAGTCGATTTATGAATTTTAACCAAAAGTGTTGGTGCGAATTTTGAGAAAATCGACAAAAACTGAAAAAGTACATCAGTAAAGTACTAGTACTTTTTTTGTTCAAAAGCTTATTTTCACCCATCGGGGGGATGCCTAACTCAAATATAAAATTTCAACCTCCTAGCTCTTTTGATTCCTTAGATATTTTGTTCACAGACAAAACAATTTGCGATTTTTTGGACTTAGTGGACCTCAAAACGTGTATATCCATTAAAATCTCGACATCGAATTTTTGACATGATCGCAATACTTCATATTTCATATATAGGGTTAAAACTTCAAATTGGCTATTATAATAATAATAATAATTTCCTTATAAGGAAATTAGATTATTAATTACGTGATTGTTAATTTCTCATGAAATAGGAAAATATTCTACAATAACTTAATAAAAAATAAAAATAAATAAATATGTACAGTACTTAATATAAAATTCTGTAATTTTTTTCCATAGGCCTATATTTAATAATTATATGGATTTTAATAGAAAAGACAGATTTAATTATAGCTTTAAGATCTCAGAAATGCTTATTATAAATTATAAACTTTTTTTGTTTGGCAAAGTTTTATGATCATTAGGTTTAGGTGATTTAGCGGGACAAAAAAAGAGATGTTTGGAAAAAAAAGGGAAAAATCTATATATTAATAAGTGATTTGTAAAGTAAATTTTTCTCATAAATTAAAAAAAAAAAAAAAGGAAAAATTATCTATTCTTCCTAGTAACAAAATTCCAACCTATGTATATCATTTTGGATATAAATATTTGTCAATAGATTATTGCCATTATTTCCACACTAACAAAAGAAATTTAAAAAAAGTAAAAACCTAAATATCGTATGAGTATTTTTTTGTAAGATTGGAATTCCCCCAAATTTTTTTGTGAAAACGAGATTCCCGGATTTTACTGAATCGCTCTAATCTAATAATTAATAGCTAGGCAATTATATTAATAATTTTCTCTTCTTAACATTTGGCTACTTTAGAGACAGACTATTTGAACACCTGTTTGCGGCGGCACTGATTGTGAAGAATTAGAAATTTTATTGTATTATAATAATTAATTTCCATACGATTTTTTTTTTTTTATTTTAAGGTAAATTTCCGGTTTGTCTTTAAATTTTAATTGTAAATTAAAGTCCTAAAGTTTATAATCCTAATAATTACGATATAAATTACAGGGTGATTACCGATAAATTTGCTGCTCATCAACAGGTTTTTTTTTTTTTTTCAATGGATTTATCATATCATAAAATGTTTAAATAGATTCCTTTTAGTTTGTTTATAAAATGAAATAAGAAAGAATGGAAAATATATGGAAATATTGAGTAAAGAAAAACTAAAAGCAAAAGTTAACTAGCTAATTGATATATACAATTTAAGACACAAATAAAAAAAAGTAAAAAACTGACTGGTAAAACACCTCAGCTTTTGGATTTCGTCACAACGCTAACGACGTTAAGTATACTCAGGACAATTAATTGATTTATTTATCTTATTCACTAAAACAATTTTTCCAACCCCCTCCTTGTCGAGCCACTTAAATAACAAAAACATGTTTTTCTCTCTTTCTGGTCTAAAAGACTTTGTTTTAGACAGAAGATAGAAAAAGGAAGAAGATCAAAGACAAAAAAAAAGTTGGATATTAAAAAAATGTATACAAAACATTAGAACTAAAAGATACAGTATATGCTAAGAGTTGACCAATGGAAAAACTTCCTTTGTCTTAAAATAAAAAAATGCCGAGGGCTTTAAATTATTTTTTTAAATTAGCCTATAGCGAAGGGTGAAATGCTTATTATAAATAAAAAAAAAAATTAGATAAATCTCTTTTTTAGTCTTAATAGAACTAATTTATTATGAAAAGTCAGAGCGTTCAATGATCTCTATCCACTGTTACAGTGGCATAAAAACACCAGAAAAAATAAAATCAAACTATTAACAAACTATACTTTTTATATTTTTTTGTGGTATACGATAAACTTAAGATAACATTTATTATTAAATTATTAACAATATTTATATAATAACGCTGTGAGTGTTATTTATTGGGGAGACCAAACATCCCATCCCCCCCCCCAGAATCGAACCCAGGATCTCTAGCATTTCCAGGGCATAGACGTGCTGTCCATTGCACCAGGCGACCGGGCCCTCGACCTACACCAATAAAACTCAGTTCCCCTTATATGCATTTAGCAAGAAACTAACAAAGTGAAAAACTTAGATCCATGATGATATCTTTGATAATTACACAAATCTCAATTTCGCCAAAAATAATTTATTGGGATCGATAATAAATATATGGGCATGATGTCATTTGAAGAAAACAACTCACCAGGATTGGAGACCCATTCCTGGAGAGCCTTTTGGAGCCTTCGAACGTGCAGAGGTTTAGAGGCCATGCCGACCAGCGCCATGATCTCAAGAAACTCCTCTTCTCCAGCATCGCAGAGTTGCTGTACATCGTCTCCTCCTGCAACAAATTATATTATTGTAATTAATTAAATTTAAACTTATTCTTTGGTTAAATTTTAAAAATATTCTCAAACATGCTATTTCTAAACCAAAATGCATCGTGATAATGCTCACCACGCCAGACAACCTGTTGTTATCTCGATCAAATTCAATTGATAATAATCAAATATTTTTGTTACATTATAGAACTTTGTTCTCTTTTCTTTAATGTCAAAAGGAGCTATTTTTGTGACATTCTAAAATTTACAATTACTTTGTCCTATATATGAGTAAAAAGATGTGGTTCAAACATTTATAAGGACGAGGTAATTTGAAATATTGTAAGGAAAAGAACAAAAAATGTATTTATACAGAAAGTAATCAGGACATTACGACAAACTAACAAGACTTAATGGACCAATTTTCAAAAATATAGAAATTTATTGATAGGCATTAAAATTTTTAAGTTTGGGTATAAATTTTACAGGGGCGCATATAGAAATTTTTTTCGGGGGGGGGGGGGCCGAACTGAAAATTTTTTTGCGAAAATTTTTTTTTTAAGAAACTAAATTTTTTTTCACACGAAATTTTTTGCTGAACATTTTTTACTTTGCGGAACCAAACTTTTCCATCCTGCGGAAAAATTTGTTGCGCTGATGTCTGTATATGCCTATATATGTATATGTGTTTGGGAAATTTCGGGGGGGGCCCTCGCCCCCCCCCCCTTATATAC
This sequence comes from Euborellia annulipes, assembly GCA_023213315.1. NCBI lineage: Eukaryota > Metazoa > Arthropoda > Insecta > Dermaptera > Anisolabididae > Euborellia > Euborellia annulipes. The sequence continues at coordinate 184,098 of JAKCPI010006205.1, forward strand.
GCCCCTGAAATTTTACAATATTTAATTGTTTGTTTTATTATTATGTTATGTATTTTTTTAATAAGTGCAGTAGGCCTATTCTACCCAAGCAGAATAGGTCATATCTAATTGATTCTAGATAATTTTTAAGAGTGATGTTACATTTGTATTGTAATTTGAAAACCACCCGCAATTTCAAAAAGTCTATTTAACCAGAATAAGATATTCAATTTTTATTTACCCATTTCAAGTAGGGTGTCGTAATAGGCTAGGAGGCTTGCCCGCTGCATCACCCTATATAGCTGTAACTCGGCTTCGTTCGAAGGCGCTGACGTCATCACCACTGGAATCATACAAGGGGAGAAAACAAATTAGGTGTGTCATTGACCTTTCAATCTTTTTCAAGGCTAACTAAACAAAATAGTTAATATTTCTCTATTTTAGTAATTAATTTTGCCCTTGTTAAAATTTTTTATGACATTTATTTCAAAGTGCAAATGGAATTTAAGGGATATGAGCTTTCCAATAACGGAATTAACGGTATTCAATAATGAAATATAATCAGTAAGTAAATTTATTTAAATAATTAAATAATTTTATTTTGTATAAAAGAAAAGCAAAAAAGGTTTGGTTACCAATCAATTTAAATAAATAGGCACGGGGTCTAAATGGCCATAAATGTCTAAAAAGACCATAAATAAAAATTAAAAAAAGCAAAAGTTGATAAGAAATTAAAAATTTCATTTGTAATTAGTATCTCAAGTGCCTTAATAAATGTAAAGTGTAGGCCTTTATGAAGTGTTTTTTTATATATGAAAAAAATACCAGTATATATATATATATATAAGGGAAATAAATGTTTTAAATTATGAAAAAAAAAAAAACAAATCAATTAAAAAAGTTCAAGAAGATCCATTCACAACCAGAATTGAAAAAAAAAAATTAAATATTTTATTATTATACCTATTATATAGGAAGGGGAACCTTTTTAAAATAGGTCATATAATTTTTTAAAAAAGTGGGAGAGCCGCTGAAATTATTCTTCAAATTTATAAAGTAAAACAATTGCTTGAAATGCCCTCGAGGCTTGGTGTAGAGGTTAGCGTGCTAACCTTGTATACCAAACGTCGCGGGTTCGGACCCCAGGTGATTTTATTTAAGCCATTTGGATACAAAATGGCTTAAATAAGAATGCCTGGACCCTAAATAATATATATATTCATAACGGGTATTGTCAAAGTCTTAAATGGCCTAAGTTGCCGAAAAGACTATGTGAATGTGTGTGTGAATGAGAAAAAAGTGTGAATGTTTTTTTTTATTTAAAAAAAAAAAGAAATTGCTTGAAATTCAATCAGAGTTAGAGAGATTTAATTAGAGATGAGATGAATCCAGAAATTTCCAGAATTAAACTTACAAGTTAGTGGAATTAAAGATTTCTAATTATAATATTTTTAAGTATATAAATTTTAATTATTTTATTAGAGGCTATTATTATATTCTTTGGTTATTAATCATGGGAATCAGTATGAGCTTATAATGATAATTTCAATTTTATTTTATTATTTAAGGTCTTTTTCGGCAACGAAGGCCATTTAGACCCCATCTCTATTCATTTCAATTTGTTGGTAGCCAATTAAACTGAATTAAATTTTTGTCGCATGAGACGGGGTGCGAACCCGCGACCCTTGGTACAGAAGGCCAGCACGCTAACGTCTACACCAAGGCCTGAGGGCTTATAAATTATAGAGAGAGAAGAAGCACAATTTAAGATTTAAAAAAGGCGAAGGGAGGAAAGGAAACTGACCTAACATATCTCACGAAACTTCTATAGAAAGTTGAGTGATATGCTTAGTTTCGCCATCTGGTTATATTTAATTTAGAGTCATTGGATAAAGTTAACTTAAGAACAATTCTTATTTCCTGATCTAAGTACAAGTCTTCCCCTTATAGATATAAATGTATTCAGAAAAATTCGTTCATGGATTCAAAACTAATAATCTACATCTACATTTCGGATAAAGAAGAATATTAAAAGAGAACAATATTTGTTGTATGAATAAATTATTAATTATTCAGATGTTAATTTTAAAAATACTGATTGAATAACCTAACTTTGACATTGATTTCTAACCCAGGCCTATATAAAGCATATAAATTAAATATTTATTAAAGTAAAACATAATAAAATATATAATATTTACCTTAACTAACAAATAATTAGATAGTAGATGATTTTTCAATTTCACTAAACAAATTAAAACTCAACACTAATAGATGACAATAAAAGAATCAAAGAGAAACAATCGAGAGAATGAAGCTCTGCGCATGCGCAAGATTCGTGCCGTGTGCAGCCTGAGGCGACGGCGACGCTGCCACTTACCCCCGCCCCCCCCCCTTTAATTCTTTTAAATTATTCAAAAAAGAGAGGGAAGAGAATTAAGGCCGCTTGTTGTTTCTATTATTGAAAATCACAGGTCTATTTCAATAATTGTTTCATAATTTCATCACAGTAAGGTTTTTAATTTTTGATTAATTATATTTGAGTAATAAAAAATCTGATGCAACTTTCTCTTACCCTTCGGCAAGAGAAAGTTGTGTACTGTGCTTGTCACACCAGATTTTTTGTGTCGAGATACATTTAGTTTCCCATAGCACCTTAGTTCCAAACTTGACTACTTGCATTTCATAAGTAAAAATCTGAAATACCTCACTAGTGTTTTTCAAACAATTTTCATTTTACTGATATACTTTTTAAAGGACTTCTAAAAAATAGTTTGTTTTTTTTAATGCTGCTAGGTTGCTGAGGCCATTTAGGTGTTGATTGTATATATTTATTAATTAAATTTATAGTATCGATGGCAACCGAAGAATGTTTTTTTTTTTTTTTTTTTTCTTATTCTCGGCCTTCTAGGTTAGCATTGGCCCCTTTGTATCATAAATATGTTAAAAATAGGATTAATAACCGGAGAATGTTCAACACGCTGGTTTTTCGGGGCCACCAATCCGAGATTCCGCCGTGCTTGGTCTTGCTTAATTGCAATGATCTCGGTGGCTGTTTTCTAAAAAATAGTTGATTATAAATTTTAATCAAAATGGGGTCAACGGGCTTGGTCTAGTTGATAGAGTTCCTACCTTCTATACCGAAAGTAGCGGGTTCGGACCCCAGGCAGTCTGATGATTTTATTTAAGCCATTTGGATACCAAATGACTTAAATAAAAATGCCTGAACCCCCAATAGAATATATTCATTGCAACGGTTATCATCAAAGTCTTATATGGCCTAGTTGCCGAAAAGACTGTGTGAATGTGTGTGTGAGTGTGAGTGTGAATGAGAAAAAAGTGTTAATGTTTAAAAAAAAAAAATGCCCTCGGGGCATGGCGTAGAGGTTAGCGTGCTAACCTCGTATACCAAACGTCGCGGGTTCGGACCCCAGGCAGTCCGATGATTTTATTTAAGCCAATTGGATACCAAATGACTTAAATAAAAATGCCTGGACCCCTATATGTATATTTATCAATAACGGTTATCGTCTAAAGTCTTAAATGGCCTGAGTTGCCGAAGACTGTGTGAATGTGTGTGTGAGTGTGAGTGTGAATGAGAAAAAAGTGTGAATGTTTAAAAAAAAAAAAAAAAATGATTTCAAGGGCAAAATGAGAATATACAATTTAAAGAATATGAAAAAAATAATTGGTTTTTGAATTGTAATCAAAATCGTTGGAGCAAATTTTGAAAAAATAAAAAACTGAAATAGTACATCAGTAAAGTATTAGTACTTTTTGACCGATTTTGTTCAAAAGCTTGTTTTGAGTGTCCGGAAGGATACCTAACTAATATATCAATTTGGTAGCTCAATTCTTTCTCGGGGAAAAACGTTATATCCATCAAAGTCTCGACATCGAATTTTTGACATGATCGCAATACTTTTTCTCTATATATTTTAAATATAGGGTAAGAGAAAGTAAACATATTTATGAAACTATCGATCAAAATATATATTACTAGTAAAGATACCCTAGTTTTTTTGGTATGAGATCTATTCAACATAATGCAATTATGCCGACAGCTGATGTTCCCCCTCCCATTCTTTTTTTACGCTATTGTCCTTTCAAAGGGTCTTAGAAACCCTACATACGTACCCTTTAAATATTACTAAATTTTTTTCTCTTTTCAAAATTTGATGGCAGATTTCATAGGCGTAGCCAGGGGGGTTTGGGGGTTCAACCCCCCCCCCCCCGTTGGACCCAAGCCATGACTAGAAATTTAATACCGGTACAAATTATATTTCATATAGGGTAAGAGAAAGTAAAATATAATAATTTACTCTAACTAAAAAAAAAAACCAAAATGATTTATAAATTCCCTAAAATATTCTTAAATTTTTTTAAGTTTCTTGATCACCCCCATCAAAAATTCCTCTGGCTACGCCAATGGCAGATTTTATGGATCCCTTGTTTTTAAACATAATATTTTTTTTAACAAACAGCTAACCCATTTTTAGATAGATTTTTAAATTTTTTATGCTAATTTATTTATTTATTTTTTTTTTTCAATTTTATTACCTTAAAAAATAAAAAATTAAGGTGTGGTCAGTATATGACCTTCTTAAGTGAAAAATATCAAATTAGAGCAAGATATTTTATATTTTTTTTTTATTTCGTTCATTTTTAATTGGCGAAATTTAAAAAAAAGTAATAAAATCTTTTTAATATTTGAGATTTAAAATAAGTTAGGTTTATTATTTAAAGTTCATATTTTAGATAGAAATGCCCTTTATATTAGCCAAACTAAATAATTTTTTATCCGATCTAAATAAATTCATAATATTATTATTAGATTTAAAGTATTTGCACTTTAATGAGGTTAGATATTTAAAATAAATAAATAAACAAATAAAAAAAAATCATAAAATTAAACTCTGACGTGGGTTATAAAATGTCTATCTAGTCAATTAACCCATTTCTTTCACCCTTGGTCTTAAAAAAATGGGAAAATATTTTTCTAATCTAATTACTTTTTTTTATTATTTTATTTTATCCAAGCTTCTGTCCTGCTGCAGGGGAGTAGAGTACCTGTGACTCTTGTATTAGGGGTGTAGGCTTTGCTTCCTGTACCAAACGACAAAATTTATTTCAAATGAATAATCTACCAATCAATTAAATAAGGAAAATGCCCTTACATACAGAAAAACCAAGTCAAAATTCAAGTTCGACTTTGAGCCTCGTATAGTAAGTAGGTCTTGGGGGTTCGAAGTAGATCTATTATAAGTTAAACAAGTGGTAAAGCCAGCTTTCGGCAAGCAAAATTTTAAAGTTTCAAATTTTCCTCTCTGACTTAAATTTTAAATTTCTCTCTACTTCCAGTAAATCTAGCCAATCAGCGCCCTGATAGGTACATACACACAGGAACAGGAAGTCAGCCGCTAGTGCTTTATATTAAAGTATGATGATTAGGTCCGATTTTGAACCCCAAAATAGTACAAATTTCCATTTTTACTATAGTAGTTTACTTCGGTTAGCTGAGGGACCAAAGTCGGACCTAATGGGAATAAAAGTCCTTTTAGAAAAAGATATGATCTCAGGGTTCAATGTCATCTTACAGTGCTCTAAATCGGTCCTATTCAGGACCAGAGGGAAAAAGTAGGAGCTAAATTTCGACTCGAGAATGACCTCAAAAAAAGTCCGTCCTTTAGAAGGTAATGCTTTTTGCTTATGGTCCGTTAATTCCTCGTCCTTAGGTCTTAATCATTTAGGTTGAATCAAGGTTTTTATCACTTAGGTTGAATAAATATGAACGGTATTTAAATGGCTTTATATGCCGAAAAAATTTCAAAAATAAGTGCAATAAAGGGCAACTCATGGCTGAAAACCCCGATAAATTAAAATTATAAAGACGTTAAAGACGAAAAGAAATAAAAATTCATTTAATTTTGTTAACATTTCGTACGTCAGTCTTCTTCTTTAAGTGAAGGCCAAAAAAAAATTCTTATTTATCTACTAGTCATGAAATTATTTTTAATATTAATTTCTCTTTCCGCACCTTATTATTCCGTGTTGCGGAGTCTGCATAAAAAAATGTGATGCGGCCAAGAAAAAAAAAAAACCGGCCAGTCCGACACCTGAGAAAAAAGAAAAAAGACTGGCAAAACGAGAAAAAAATAGTCGACTAATCTTAATTCATGAGATCTAATTGAATATGAACGATTCTCGGAGAATAGGCTAATTCAAAAAAAAAAAAAAAAAAAAAAAAATTTTGACCATCATTTGATTTCATATATCATGAAAATACAATTTTAATTTATTATAGGCTACTCATTTGTTGTTAATCATTAAATATATCATTACATAATGATTATGAGTTGGGGACGATCATCCAGGATTTATCATCATAAATCCAATATTCATTTATTTATTTATTTATTCGTTAGTGATTAAAAACTTTAATTGGCTGCTGACAAATCCGGCCCGAGGACGAGATGGGAGAGGGGGAGGGGGTTAATTGGCATTCGATTCAATTAACGCTTAATTAGCGCGGCGTCGCCTCTTATGAACACGCTTAATGAGCGATCGGACAGCAAAGTGCTTGCTTGCTTGCTTTGCTTGGACTCTGAATCAAGTACAAAAAAAAATAAATAAATAAAAATAAAGTACATCTATTGTGTTGTGAATATGGAATTAGTAAAAGCTAGTCAATCAGTCAGAAAAATATTTCTATTCTAGTCTAGTAGAAATATAATTTATACTATTATAATGATCAAATAAATAAATAGGAATGTATTTATTTATTTACATTCTTCTCTTCCTAAGAAGGAATGTTGCTCCTATCAGTATCAGGTTTCAATAAATCATAAATAATATAATTGTAAATTTATCGATTTATTTGGATTTATTTGGATTTTATATTATGGATTTATTTATTTAAGAGATTTTCATCAAAAACACCCTTTTAGTTGCAACGAGCAATTTTCTAAATGATTATTAAAGTTTTATAAATAAAAATAATAGTTTGTATTAATAAATTTTTTTGAAATAAAATTTTTTGTTTGTATTATTTTATAAAATAGGGGGGGGGGGTCATACGATTAAATATTTTTAAGGGAGGCGTGATAACATAAAGTTTGGAAACCTCAGCCTTAACATATAAGTTATTTTTGATATAAATCTGACATAAACGGAATACAAATATAAAATGATAAAAAGAAACTAATTTAAAAAAAAATTATGAGGCTTTTGTTCATAATTTCACCACTTAATTAAGCCTTATACTGAACTTTGAGTTTTAGTTAACTATTCTTTAATCATATGATTAGCTTAACTAGAATAGAGAAAACTCGAAAGTCAAGAGTCAACTAGCTTATCCGAGGGTTAACTAGCTAATTAGAAGTGAAGGAACCGGCTCTCCTTCTTCTGTCCTCGCCTTATTCCCGCGATGCGGTGTCGGCGGACCACACTTTTTCCCTCCAACCCTGTCTTACGTTTTTGCGACCGGAAGAAATAGGACAGGCCGGCCCGTCGCACGGTTTGTCGCCTGTCCGGAGGAGACATTGGCACTGTTTGAAAATTTGCATGGCAAGTGGGATTTGAACTCGAGTTTAATAGTACCTCTAAAATCGTAATCCGCAGCTTATATCCGATTAGCCACGAGCCTGTTCATTATAGACAAAGGAAACCAGAAAATTTTGACATCAGACATACAAAGAACTGAAGCATTGCTTGTCCCAGCTCGGGCAGTTCGTGGTAGCCATCCACGTACCCACAAGATGTGGGCCCCTGAGCAATGAAGGAACCGGCCCTACATTTGATTATTTTATTTTATTTTATTTTTTTTTTTTTTGAAAAACATTCACACTTTTTTTTCATTCACACTCACATCCACACACACATTCACACAGTCTTTTCGGCAACTTAGGCCATATAAGACTTTGACGATAACCGTTGTAATTAATATATATATTGTGGGTCCAGGCATTCTTATTTAAGCCATTTGGTATCCAAATGGCTTAAATAAAATCCTTGGACTGCCTGGGATCCGAACCCGCGACGTTTGGTATACGAGGTTAGCACGCTAACCTCTACGCCATGCCCCGAGGGCTGATTATTTTGTTCTGATTCAAAAAGAGAATTTTTTTTTTTTTGAAATAATAGAGATTCTACATTTAGGAAAAAAAAAGATAAGCGACACAATTTTTTTTAATCATTAATAATTTGTGTCCAAACCACTTTTAAAAATTTAATTTGTTTATTTATATTTAATCTTATCTTGATAATAATAGGTATAAAATGAATACAAGAGAGGGTACGACTACTCCCACACAGCACGGAATATTGCAATCTTGCTCAATGTTGACAATATTGCGGCAACATTGATGCAATATTGCAGCTCAAACAGCAATATTGCTAGTTTGGAATATTGCCGCTGCAATGTTGCCAAGATTCGCAATGTTTCTGCAACATTGCTGCAATATTTTGTGCTGTGTGGGCTAGTTTATTAAATATGAAAAAAAAATTGATTTTTTGGTTTTCTTTGTCTTTAATGAGGAGGCTCGTAGCTAATCGGATAAGCTGGGGATTACGAATCTAGACGTACTATTAAACTCGGGTTCAAATCCCACTTGCCATGAAAATTTTCCAATTTGCCAATGTCTCCTCCGTCTCTCTGTAATTGGAGTTAGTTGAGAGATGAGAAAAAAAAAATAGCCTATAATAATTTTTTCTAGTTCCTCCAATATTTCAAATTATTGGTTCTTTATCCGATTTTTTGGTATAAAAATATTAGCTATTGATTATAGTGGTTGTTTTTTTTTCAACAACCCTTATTCCCAAAGGAGAGAGAGATCATAAATCGTATGGTATGGCATCAAGGTTGCTATAAAAACGTTTATGTCCCAGGCTGGTCTCTTGCTCAGGGAAATATGGAATTTATTATAAGGAATCCTAGTACTCTTGGCACGTTTGCCATTTATTAAATGCAATATAACAAGTGAGTGCAGAAGGCTGCATGTTTTTATTTGCTTTCAAAGTCATACGAGACACAAGAAGATGATGATAAAGAAGAAAGAAGAACAATGAGAGAGGATTAACTTTAAACACAATATGAAAAGGATCTCTTTATTAAGATTAAAAAATCAAACTATTTAATTTTTTTACTTTCTGTTACCTCTATATATATATAGAGAGAGAAATTATTGGTTTCATGTCAAAAGTTCGAAGTCGAGATTTTAATGGATATACACGTTTTGAGGACTCCTGAATCAAAAAAAGTGGTTTTCGCGACATGCTCTGCCTGTCTGGCTGTGTGTGTGTGTGTGTTCAATTTGAAGCATGAAGGAATTGAGCTAGGAGGTTGAAATTTTATATTTAAATTAGACACCCACCCCACCTAGGGCGTGAAAATAAGCTTTTAATCAAAATCGGCCAAAAAGTACTAGTACTTTACTGATGTACTTTTTCAGTTTTTTTTTATTTTCTCAAAATTCGCTCTAACGATTTTGATTAAAATTCAAAAATCTCTCTACCTTCATTGCAAGACGTTGTCACGTCAAAATTTGAGGGTGAATACCGTTTTATTTATCAAATAAAATATTAGAGCATGAATAGGTTCATAATATGAAAATTGATATTTTCTCTTTCGTTCCCTTGTAATTTACAATATTTTAGAATGAATAGGCATCTACACTTATTTAAAGAAAACACACTATTTGAGAAAGAATACATACATTTGATTTATTTTCCATCCAAGTGTTATTGTTAATATTAATAGTTCTATTAATTAATTATTTTATGGTTATCAAATCTAACGTTTTTGTTAATGCATTTTCATAATAAGCAAGTAATTTGTAAAGTAAGTAGATTGAGTGAAAGAAGAACTGGTTCTTGTTGGGTGCCAAGAAAAATAACTATCAGTTTAAAAAGAATCAAACTCTTCATTTTCAGCTCCCTTATTCATAGAAGTCCTTTAACACGAGAGGAATTTTCATACACTCCAGATTTTGACCCCATTTTTTGCTGTGGTTTATGACTACCTTACTTCTCAAATCTTTACTAGCTGGTCAAGTAGAGAACTTGCACCTATTATGTGCAGCCAATTTTTGTAAAATCAAGGAACTTCTTTGTGTGGTATTAAAGAGGAATATTTAAAGAATGCAATGGTATGAATATCTCAAAAATGACAAAATGGTGGCTTATGACTATCTTCCACTAAGCCCTTCAATTCAATGAATGGAAAGAGATTTATTCTGTCGAAAAAAAGCGGAAAAGTTTATAAAAATTTGTATTATTGTATATTAATAATTATAACATAAAGTTATTCAATTAATTTTAAAATAAATTTCCTTTAATTTGTAAAAAAAAAAAAATAAATAAATAAAAAAGTCATTTGATATTTTAATTCATCAAGAGGCGCCGAAAAAAAGAAGAGTTCGTTGCTATTTGATTTACGAGTCTAATTGGAATCCGGAGACTTGTTTTCTCTTTCTCTCTTTCGCTTGAGTGATCCAGGATCAGATCGGAGTTGTAGAAGTATCAAAAACAAATTTGGATTGCTATCATATCAACAAGCCGATTTAATACTAAGACATCCGTAAATACAATACAATAGAATAATTATAAATTTTTTTTAAAGAACTAGGTAGAGTCTATCTGATTAATTATTATTTATTAACTTTCCAGCACTTTATTTTGAAAAAAATTAATTTAACTTAATTAGGTTTTTATTCTTATTTATTTTTCAATGTAGACTATAAATTTTATTTTCTTCTATGTGTAATTACAGTAAATAATAAATCAATTTAATTAATTTAGATTAGTGTTTCCCAACTGGTGGTCCGTGGACCATTGGGGATCCGCGAAGGAGTCCCAAGTGGTTCTCGAGGTGGGTGTCATTATTAAAAAAAATGATTGTAAATTATAAAAATTATTATTATTAAACCAGTAGCAAAGCCCGCAGACGGCGGAATCGAACACAAGGTATCTTTCATCTATGCTAATTCTAAAATATTTTTAATAGTACATTTTGTTTGTTTTTTTTACTTTGCGAATATTTTAAGAATTTCTTCAAGTAGTCCTGAATAAAATAGAAGTGTAAAAATGGTCGTTTAAATTGATTTGGGAACCTCTGATTTAGATGAAAAATAAATAAATTAAAATTATTTGTTATGTTTCAATTAAATTTTTGTCTGTTCAGTTCTGGGCGATATCTTCTTCTTCTGTCCTCGCCTTATTCCCTCGATGCGGGGTCGGCGGACCTCACTTTTTCCCTCCAAACTAATATGCGTTTTTGCGGCTGGAAGAAATAGAACAGGCCGGCCAGTCGGACGGTCTGACGCCTTTTGAAAAGCGGAAGGAAGAGACAGACATGCAAAGAACAGAAGGACTGCCTGTCCCAGCTCGGGCAACTCGTGGTCGCCATCCACGTACCCACAAGATGTGGGCCCCTGAGCGAGCAGTTCTGGGCGATATAGTTTATTTAAATTTTAATTAAGTATAGATAGAGCTTTGTTTCAATTAATTGGAGAATTGCAAATCCTTCACACTCCATGAAAGCGGTTTGAGTCCAGGGCCATTCAAAAACAAATTCATCCCTCAAATATTATAATTAAATTGTATTTATTAATATTTAAATAATTATTGTTAGAAATGAAATGGTCTGAGATGCCAAAATACTAAAAAAAATCGCAAGTACGATATAAGAAAATAGGGTTCTGATCATTAAAAACAATCAATCCATTTATTAAAATTTTATTGATTTTTTAATAGAGCAGTTGTCAGAATAATTTTTTTTTAATTTATTCATTCGAGGTATAATTCGATAAATGAGTAGAAGAAGAAGCTAAGAGATGATGATGATGATGAAATTTGGTTTGCGTGACTGGGGATTAAACCGGCGACTTTTGCGGCTGTTTGAACCGGGCGTAAAAAAAAGGTGAATAAAAAAAAAATAAATATATAAGAAAAAATAAAGGATGATTGGCTATAAACACACACTACCTAAACTATCTCTAATGATAGTTTAAAGGGGGAGGTTGAGAAAAAATTTTACAGGGTATGCATTTATAAGAACCTTTAGAAAAAAATTTATTAATAAAATTTATCATTTTTTATTGCCGGACGGTGAGTGAGTTTTGTTTTCAAATGTAAAATAAAAATTATGTAAATTATCACGCTCTTCCTCGGGACAGTCTACTGTCAAGTTTTACGGATAGTAGTAAAATGAGTATTATTTTAACATCAATAAACTAAACTTAAATTAACATTAACAATGTACGATTTGTTCATTTTTGATTTAACCAATGATTTTAATATTAAAACATGTATGTGTGTGAATGTAAGGTAACTTGTACTCGAAACGACGACAGAAAAAAATTGATTTTTATTTTTGGCTGACTCCACTCCAATATTGATATTATATTAATTTTTTACTCAATGCATATCTGAATTCGAAATGATGAAAAACTATTAATAATTTAATTTCATTATATTATCAAAATTTGAATAATTATAATCTAACTATCTAAAATTATTTAACACTAATAATTATTTGTTACATTTGCGACTCCTGGCGCCCCCCCCCCCCCGTGAGTAATCCCCTAAGGAGCCGCGGCCCATTTCTTTAAAAAGCCGTGATATAGATAATCTCCAGTCAAAGAAAATATATCTTCAAAGAAATTTATTTGACAATTAAAAATGCAAAGTTTTTCTTTGACAAGCATCAAATACCCATAAAGTAAAGTAAGCCCCAGTTTATACAGGGTCCGTGACAAAATTTTCCCTAAAATGTAAAATAGTTTACGCATCCCTGATCTAAAAACTAGAAGACAATAAAAAAAGGGCAACTAGTAGTTATTTTTTATTTTATAATGCAACTCTAAACTGATATTTCTGCCTTAATTATGAACAAACAAGATAATTACTAAATGATTTATTTAAGATAGATATTAATTTATTTTAATCGAAAGAGATTTCCTTCCTTGAGGATGGCAGTTCCCCATGCAGATTGTCAGCTGACTATTGGGTCGATAGCGGGTCATCGTTGACCGCAGTGGGGCAGGTCAGGAGGAACGCTACTCCCTTCTTAATCCCTACTCTGGACCACTGCCAGTCTCTCCTTGCCTCTCTCTATCTTTCTATTTTCAATCTCTTTTTTTCCTTCATTCTTTAGTTTCTTTTTTTATCTATTTTTCTCTTCTATCGCTTATATTTTTAAAAACTTCGTTTCCCAAACACTATCTTTTGTTGTATTTGTTGCTTTTGTAAAATTAAGTGGAAACAAAAACTTTGTATCTCAAGAGAAAAATAAAAATCTGGTGTGACTGGTCGCTGCCTGTCACACCAGATTTTTTTGTGTCGAGATATATTTAGTCGATTTATAGATGACGCTGAGCTACGACATGCTTCCACATCAGTAAAGTATACTTCAAACAAATTTCACGGAAAATTTTACTGATATACTTTTTAAAGATAATCTAATAAATAGATTATTTATTAAATTTAATCAAAATCGTTTGAGCGAATTTTGAGAAAATCGCGAAAAACTGAAAAAGTATATCAGTAAAGTGGTCATCAGAAGATTTCAATAACAAAATGAGAATATAGGGGAGACCGGGGCAGGTTGGCCCACGGGGCAGGTCGGCCCAGTCGCGATATTTCGCAGAATAATTGGACGATTGTGTTACGGATCAGAATGAAGGTTAATAGCACTGCCACACACCTTCCGCCAAAACAACTATAGCGATCGGAGTAAATTCGCATGAGCTAGGATCATTTATTCGTTTTTTGCACCTTGGAGTAAATTTTCATTAGTTGAATAAAATTGTTTTATCTACTTTTTGGTTACTTCGAGGATAAAAAGTGAGCACTATGTTTAAAGGTTAGAGTATAAGGATTATTTCTCCATGGCATATTAATTAAAAAACATCAACGGGATTTGTGCGGGATAAAAATTGTTTCAAATATGACGATGGGGCAGGTTGGCCCAAAAATGACGGGGCAGGTTGGCCCACTCGATTTTTTGCCATTGTATGTATGAAATCGTTAAACCGTGTTTTATCTTTTAAATTTTAGTGGCAATGAATGATGTAAAGGTAACAAAATAAAAATTATTATAAATATCAATGTTATACTGGCCGTCATTGAGAGTTTATTGGAGGAAATTTTGCATCATAAATGAGCACGTGTGTTTGTTTTTGGGAAATTGTTATCAGATTTATGAATATGTTCTTATTGTTTTCTAAAACGTTCTAGTTCTTTGAATATCTGTGGTTCGGGAAGATATGAAGTGTTTCCGCTTTTTTTTTTTTTAAACATTCACACTTTTTTCCCATTCACACTCACATTCACACAGTCTTTTCGGTAACTCAGGCCATATAAGACTTTTGCGATAACCATTTGGTATCCAGATGGCTTAAATAAAATCATCGGACTGCCTGGAGCCCGAGCCCGCAACTTTTGGTATACGAGGTTAGCACGATAACCTCTACACGAGCCCCGAGGGCTAAGAGATTTTTCAAAAGAGCACAAATTGAGCGTTGGGAGAGAAAAGCTGGGACCCTTGTTGGGATACTCTTTTTGCCAACTTGCCAAGCCCAAGGAAGGTGTCTGCAATGCTCTTCATAGCATTCTGACTCTCATCCCCAACCTCTGGACCACGATTATAACAGTGATTCGTAAATACAAAAGAAAAACTGAAAAAGGAAAAGTCACGATATACTTTTTTTGATTTAGTACTCACTTATTACTGAAACTGTTGCAATAACCAATTATAATTTAAAATAAACTTTGTGTGTTAAAATTAGGTTGTTTTAAATTATTTTCTTGCATTTTAATTCATATAAAAATAACAAATGTCTTCCGGGCCAACCTGCCCCGAGGTCCGGGCCAACCTGCCCCGACCACGGGGCAGGTTGGCCCACTCGAAATATTTTAGAAATAATTATTTTTTTTAATTTTAACATCAATTTAGGAGACTTTTACGATGACCATTTGGTAGCTTAAGGTTACACCAACATTTTAAAATGAAAACATAAACGAAAATGATTAAATAAAAAATTTTATAAAAGAAATAAAAATTAGTGGGCCAACCTGCCCCGGTCTCCCCTACATTTTAAAGAGCATCTAAAAAATAAATGATTTTTGAATTTTAAACAAAATCGTTGCAGCGAATTTTGAGAAAATCGAAACTGAAAAAGTACATCAGTCCTAGTAACTTTTTTTTGCCGATTTTGGTCAAAAGCTTCGTGTCAGGTCCCAGGGGGATACCTAACTCAAATATAAAATTTCAACCTCCTAGCTCTTTTCGTTTCTGAGATATTTTGTTCACAGACAGACAGCCAGGCCAATTTGCGGGACCCAATTTTTTTTCTACTCGGGAGACTTCAAAACGTGTATATCCGTCAAAATCTTGACATCGAATTTTTGACATGATCGCAACACTTTCTCCATATATATTTCATATATAGGATAAGAGCAAGTAAAAATGATACTGTATAAATTCGATCCAATTTTTGTGGCGAAGAATTAAAAAATATACGGATTTTTCAAAAAGTATTTTTTCTTATTTATCAAAATTACATCATTTTTATAATAAACTTTTTTTCTATGTTAATTAAGCTATTTCAAAATAAAATTTTTTATTATTATTTTTTTTTATTATTTAACCTTAATTCTTTCAGATTTTCCCAAAGATTGCTTAAAAATAATTTTTTTCTTTAAATTTTATTTTAATTACAAATTAATTAGATTTATTCTTTTTTAAATAAATAATAAATTATTTTATATACTTTGATTACAGGTCATACAAGTGATCTATTTAAAATATGAAAGTTAATTAATAACGGTCATAATTTTATAACAGTATGTAGCAAAAGTATTTTTTTTAATTTTTAAGAGTGAAGGTTTATTTTTTATGGAGGTTTAATATTTATAAATCCAGATATTGGGGTAAATTTATCGGTAAGTTGCCAAGGCCGGTATTACACTATCAAAGATCTTTGTCAAAGATATTATTTGTCAAAGATATTTGACAGTGTAATGAGTCAACTTTTATAAAATATTTCTTTTATAAAATTTAATCGATTGCTATTACATTTTATCAAAGATTTGAAAGTAAACAAACAAGATGGCGGAAGGCAAGGAAAGAAAATTTTGTTGGCCGGTGGAATTAACCAAAATGTAACCATTAGACGTTCTTCAACACTTATACAGTTCCTTAAATGTGTATTTTGTTTATCAATAAAAAGTGACACTTTTGAAACTACATATTTAAAAGTTTCATCATCCATTCTCGAATACCTTTTATAATGTATTAATCTTCAATCTGTAGCTCTTTTAATAAATTTTGGTGAATTCCTTTCATGTTCCGTCTTCAGGGCCGGATCTAGGGGGGGGGGGGGGGCAGAGGGTGCGTGTGCCCCGGGCGGCAGATATCAGGGGGTGGCAATTAAAGGAAGATTTTCTTAAAAAAAAAGGTAAAATGATATGAATTTTGTATAGAAAATTTTAAGGAGGGGCGGCAAATCAAATTTTGCCCCCCCTTCCTAAAAAATCTCCTAGTTCCGGCCCTGTCCGTCTTGCATTCCATGGTTTAACCCACACACGTTTATTTTTCTTCTTTTTTTTTTGAGTAATAAACTTATTGAGACAGCTGCACTTGTTGCAGCTACAACAGAAAAGAAAAGCTCATCATCCAATTTTAAACAACTTTGATGAAATATTTTACTTGTTAGTGTAATACCTATATAAAATCTTTTATAGAATCTTTTATAAAATAAAATATGATAAAATATTTTATAAAATATCTTTGACAAAGATCTTTTATAGTGTAATACCGGCCCAAGATAAAGCTATGATTGTGTCTCGGTGAGGAGGGAAATAAAAAATGATAGGATGAAATTTTAATTAACTACAACTCCCTTCAACTTGAAAAATCTATTAGTTTAAACTAGAACTGAAAATACTAGAAAATAATTATTACTTTTTAAACTAAATGGAGTATCTATATTAATATTAAAACATAAAGACTATTAGAAATTTAATAAAGATAATAAGATTAAGATAATGTTCAAGAAATTATATAAATTTATTTAGTTATTTCTTTCAATAATTCAATTTAAGCCTCTACTACTACACACTTATGAAGCCATTTGACTTTACCATAGAGTAAACAAATATTAAGAAAATTGAATATATCTCTGGTTTCGAGGAAGCATTCAACCAAGGCCTTGGCGTTCAACAGCCTTCTTTATCTGGGCCACCAATCCAAATGTTAGATTATTTTTCAAAAAGATCTAAGTTTCATTCACCCACACATTTTCCTAATTTTATTCATAGGAATTATAATTTTTTTATAAATTTATTCATAGGAATTATTATTATAAAAGTTTTTATTTATAATTAGCGACCTTATTTTGTATTATATAATGATTATCATTTAATAAATAATTAATAGAAAATATGGTCTATAATTAAAATCTCTCATAATAATAATAATAATAATACAAAGCACAAAAACTTTAATAAAGATATTTGTAGGAATTCATGTATTGAAGGGTCTGGTTTTTTAATTTGAAAATTCTCATTCCTACTTGAATTATTTCAATATTATTTACAATAAAAAACTCTTTAAAAGCAACTTACTATATATTAAAACTCCCATGGGAGACTGCAGTGCTTTAAAATATTTTACACTCCCAAATTCCTAAATGATTTGAATTTATCTTTAATCTATTGTATCTAAAAAAAGTAATAATGAAAATTATATAGATAATTTAATTTGTATATTTTTTATGAGATTCAATAGAAGTAAAAATAGATATTTCAGATTAAAATTGCATTCTATTTTATTTTACAAATTGCGGTTCTCTATTTAATTAATTAATTAAAAAAATAATATGGTAATTGGATTAAAACCGATTGACATTTACACGTTTAGTAAATACTAATGAAGATACACAAACCAATTCTCTCTTATCCAATTAGGCGAGTATAAAAACAAACCTGGCTTCTGTCATATTAATAATAAATTATGTATATTTTTTCATTGAATTTTATTGTATTATACAATATTATTGATCTTATATTAAAGGTGAATTTAGAGGAACAATTGTCTCATCTAGAGATAAAATTTTGATAAAATGAAAAGAATTGTAATTTGGATATCTTTTAAATTGAAAAAGTTACAAAAATAGTTGATCTAACAACAAAATTTTTGGTATCCAAATGATTTAAATAAATTCATCAGGAGGGATCCGAACCGACTCCTCTTAGCTTTTAGATTATCAATATCGACATTTGTCAATATCTCTAACCTCTCGACTAGAGGGGACTTTAAAGGTTAAAAATATTGACTACCTTTTTAACCTGTCGACAAAATTGGTAGTTTTTTTTTTTTGAGTTGCATAAAATTATTAAGATGATTATTTCTTTTACTTTTGAGGTCTACCGCGTGCGCGAATAATTATCAACTGAAATTTTTATTGAATCTTATAAATTATCCATTAAATATATCAATAAAATTCTCGCATTTCATCTTCATAAATAAATGCGTTAATTGCGAATTAATTATTTTAGTTGAGAATCTTGTTTTTCAGGAATCTTCGAATTTTTTTCTCCTCAAATAAAGGAAATAGGATAGAAAAAAACCTTAGTTTATAATCAGGTATTCATTTATTGTTGGTCACGTCGTGATTTTATTTTTTATCTACTACAGGCGAAGTAAATCAAATCCCCAAAATTGTGCGTCTTTAATAAGAGTTTAAGTTTTGGCCCAATGGCGTGTGGCTAATCAGGCGAAATAAAAATAAATAAATAATAGGAGTTTAAGATAGGCTAACAAGAGATCTATTAAAACATACAACGACTAATTTAGCTTTGGATGCCAACTTCAGAAGAAGCTCCTAATTCAAGAGATAAATGACAATATTACGATAAAAACTTTTTTTGGCATCTGAGATCTTATAGCTCTCGCACTTATTTTTCAAAATTAATTGTTTGCCAATGGGATTTAGAAAAATTTCATCGTTTGGGACGAGATGCAAACCCTTGATCTTGAGAGATTTCTACCTCTGGGTCTGATAAAAATTTGAATAAACTTTATAAAAAAAATTGTGAAATCATTTA
The DNA here is from genome assembly GCA_023213315.1 of Euborellia annulipes. NCBI lineage: Eukaryota > Metazoa > Arthropoda > Insecta > Dermaptera > Anisolabididae > Euborellia > Euborellia annulipes. The sequence continues at coordinate 203,184 of JAKCPI010006205.1, forward strand.
AAAAATATTGCAAAAATTTCTTCAAAATGGATTAGAAATAATTTCCTAAATTTTTGAATAATTTGATTAAAAATTTTTAAATTCCTTAAAAGATTTAAATATAATTTAATACTTTTGTTACTAAATATATTATTGCATAATAAAATTCAGCTCATTAGTAAAATCAACAAAATGCTAAAAATTTTATATGATTACAATCTCCTACTAGATTGTTGTATTGCATATAATAATAAGGTAATTATTAACTAGTTCAGAGAGAAAGAGAGAGAAGAGTCATTAATTTTTTAACTCGTCCAAAATGCTTAATTTTTATTACAAATTAACAAAGCTTAAGATAGAAGAAGCCGATAACGGTTTGAATCAAAAAATGATAACATCGTTCAGATTGAAATTAAAATTGGTGAATAATAAAACGTTTTATTAGGACGTCAACCAGGACGAGTTTTCTCTTAATTTGGTCTTGAATAAACAATTTTATATAAAATTTTAATCATCCATCTGGATGAAAATTTGAGTAGAAATTAAATCAGAAGGAGCTTAATTTTATTTTTGTAATTATATTAATTATTTTTTGTAGTGTATTTTTTAATAAAAACAATCAAACGAGTGGGGTCATGGGTTCCTATTAATTTCAATTGATTGGTATCTAATGTAATTGAAATAAATTTTTTCAGCTGGGAAGGATGCGAACCCTCGACCTTTGACACCAGAAACAAAGAAAGCTTGATCGATTTTTCTAATGAAAAATTTCCTTATAACGTTATATAATATTTTGTCAATAAGGTTAAGAAAAAAATTTAAAGTAGAGAATATATCAATTTCAAGAATAAAAAAAATTTGACAAACGACCTGCCGATCTTCGAAGAACAGCATAACGGAATTTGAAAATTTTTACTATCCAAATCGCTTTTTGTTCCGGTCTAAAGCGTAAATTTAAGAAAAAATGTTTTGAATATCTTAATATTAACTTAAAAATCTTGTTAAGAGAGTTTTTGTCATTCTCTTTCATTTTCAATTATAATTATCACGCCAGCAAGTCAAAAGAAATAACAACTCTATCGAATCAAGAAAAATAATTACTAATAAGATTTATTGGAATTCTAATCCGTTTTATTAAAAGCGTTATAAAACATAGTTAATTTAATAATAATAACAAACAGAGAATGATCTAAAGGAGCGGTTCCATTCCTGGGGGCGATCGCCCCTATGTGAGCGATTTGGGTTACCAGGGGGGCAATAGGGGCGTATATAAGGGGGGGCCGAGGGGCCCGGGCCCCCCCCCCCCCCGAAATTTCCCAAACACATATACATATTTAGGGTTATACAGACATCAGCGCAACAAATTTTTCCGCAGGATGAAAATCTTTGGTTCCGCAAAAGAAAAAATGTTATGCAAAAGATTTCGTGTGAAAAAAAATTTAGTTTCTTAAAAAAAAAATTTCCCGCAGAAAAATGTTTGAGTTCGGGCCCCCCCCGAAAAAAATTTCTATATACGCCCCTGGGGGCAATAAATAAGTGTGGGGCGATGAGTATTCAAAAGGGAAAAAATTATTAATTTACTAAAATTTAAAAGAGAAATCAAAAAGAAAAATCTCCTATTTACAGGATGGTCAGGATAGAAGAGGACAAAAGCCCGCCGAATGCGGTTGTATAATTATAAAGAGAAGACACCAAAGTAAGCGAAAGTTGTGAAATGGGCTGCCACATCAGATTTTTGAAAAATATACCTTTCAGAAGTAAATTTAGATTACATAAAATTCCAATTTTCAAATTGAAATAAATCAAGCGAAAATCCTAGCACGAGAGGCGAGTTCTCTACCATTGTGCTAAGGTTTCGAGGTTAAGAGATATTTTAGATCAAATAAAATTTCTAGTTTCTTGAGTGCTCGAGAATATGTATATTTAGGTATATGTGCAGTGAAAAATTTAAGGTCTTTTTCGGCATCGAAGGCCATTTAGACCCCGTCCCAATTTATTTAAATTGCTTGGTAGCCAATACAATTTAAATAAATTTTGTCGCCTAGAACGGGATGAGAACCCGCGACACTAGGTACAAATAGGACATTAAAACCAATACACCAAGCCCGGAGGGCCAATAAATGATTTAAAAATAAAAATATTATAATAAAATAAATATACAAAGTCATGTTGGTTCAGTAGCGTAGCCAGGATTCCTGCTTGGGGGGGGGGGCCCAAAAGTTTTTAACCCCCCCCCCCCTTTCCAAGAAACTTAAAGTGGAGAAATTTTTTTTTAGATAATATAATAATTATAAATGCCCCCGAGTTTGGCGTAGTAGGTAGCGTGCCTACCTCCTATACCAAACGTCGCGGGTTCGGACCCAGGCAGTCCGATGATTTTATTTAAGCCATTTGGATACCAGATGGCTTAAATAGAAATGCCTGAACCCCAAATATATATATTAATTACAACGGTTATCGTCTAAAGTCTTAAATGGCCTGAGTTGCCGAAAAGACTGTGTGAATGTGTGTGTGAGTGTGAGTGTGAATGAGAAAAAAGTGTGAATGTTTTTAAAAAAAAAAAAAAAATTATTATAAATAAAAAACAAATAAAAAAAAATTTTTTTTTCTTGAAATAAAAAATAATTTTAATACAAAATTCGTAAATATTAGAGAATTTTTCAATTATTTAAAAGTTTTTTTTTAGATTTTAGAATTTAGGAGAGTTAATAAAATAATTATTTAAAAAAAAAAAATCATTAGGGAAAACAAAAGGTATTTTTTGTTTTGGAGAAGGCTTTGGGGGGGGCCCTGCCCCTCCCCCCTGAATACGCCACTGTGTTGGTTGGTCATTTGTACCAAGGGTCGCGGATTCGCATCGCATCTCATGCGACAATTTATTTCAAATGGATTGACTACCAATCCAATTGAAATAAATAGAAACGGGGCCATCACTGTATATGAGAGTCTGTGAGAGCATATGTGAGAGCGCGACGCGCGTTTGTGTGAGTGTCTGTCTGTGTGTATGTGCGTGAAGGCGGGCGCCCGAAAGCGCGCGCGTATTAGGGTGTGTGTGTGTATGTGTGTGAGGAGGGCGCCGTTTGTGTTAGTGTGTGTATGTGAGCGCGGGCGCGCGAAAACTCACGGTTGTATGTGTGTAAGCGGCCGCGTGTGTGTGTGTGTGTGTGTGTGTCTGTGTCTTGTATTTGTATTATATTATATTCATTGCCCAAAAATGAATTAAGAAATCTGAAAATCAGTATATGTATGTGAGAGAGAATGATTGTAAATAAATATAAATGGCTTATCAAAACAAAGCAATTACATATTAAAAAATAAAAAATAAAAAAAATGTAGTCAAATGTCACTAAATAATTGTAGATATTACTAAAAGTGAAATTAAATCGAATATCGATCGAACAGACTTCGCCATCTTTTTGACCATTTGCTTAAATAAAAGGATTTCAACTCACCGTGATTGCATTTCATTCGCGACTCTATTTGATATTTTCCAAAACTCATCTCCATTTGGTATTTTCAAGCACTTATTAAACACATAACACATCCCCCAGATATTAATCAATCACTAACTTAAACACAAATTATGTATGCACTTTATAAATAAAAATTCAATATACATTTCGCACTCCCTAAATCGCGTGGTTAAACTCGACGATCTCCTTTAGACTGACTGATTGGTCAACTTGCCGGGAGGAAGGACGTCTTTGGCGCTGCGAGCGCCCAACAACAATCAAATCATTTATAATGACTAATTTCATTCATATATTATTTTTACTAGATTTAATAAAAATTAATGCTAATATTATTATTATTTATAATTATATCATTTTATTTTTTTTAATTTGGAATTTTATTATATAAAATCTGGTGTGACTGGTCGCACAGTACATAACTTTATCTTAGCTTCGGTAATCGAAAGTTGTGTTTTGTGGCTTGTCCCACCAGATTTGTTGTGTCGACATGTATTTAGTTTACGGTACATTAGATTTTCAAGATGTAATTTTTTTTTTTTTTTTTTTTTTAAACATTCACACTTTTTTCTCATTCACATTCACACTCACACACACATTCACACTGTCTTTTCGGCAACTTAGGCCTGTAGTGTCCCACAGGGTAAAAGGACGTTAGTGAAAATGAAGAACGAAAATGAGACACTAACCCTTGGGAGAATCCGCCTGTGTAAGGGAACCCGTCAAGGGTGAGTTGAAAAAGTTTAAGATAAATTTTCTACTGACATTTAAAGTTAAGGTGTTAAAAGAGAGTGAAATTTGAGGCCAACAAATATATATAGTTGGCGAGAAAAACTGTAAAGGAATTATATGAACTATGTGAAATGTGAAATATGAAAAAAAATATTAAAATCAATAAGAACTACGTAAATGAATAAACACACTCGGCCTCCGTCATCAAACTTTTGGTTTTTTATTAACAAAAATTATTCCTGACTCCGAGGGCAGCCATTCTAAATTGGCGACTGAAGTCCAGGGGGGTCTCTCGTTATTCCAACGGCCCCTGGAACCTTCAGTGAGAGCTCCTCCACTCTCATCGGAGTCCGGACCTACCCGTCTGCCAACACCCCATCCACATTAACAGAACAGGCCATATAAGACATTTACGATAACCGTTTTTGATTTAATATACATATATGGGGTCCAGGCATTCTTATTTAAGCCATTTGGTATCCAATTGGCTTAAATAAAATCATCGGACTGCCTGGGATCCGAACCTGCGACGCGACGTTTGGTATATGAGGTTAGCACGCTAACCTCTACACCAAGCCCCGAGAGCTAGGTGTAAAATTTATAAGTATGGGAAAATATTTATATTTTGTAACCATGGCAAACATTTCCTCTATCTTTTCTATGAAGAACAAGAGTAAAGTGGTCTTCAGAAGATTCCAATGGCAAAATGAAAAATATTATGACAAATTTTAAGGTCTTTTTTGCGTAGGCACATCACTAAATAATTTTTAATTAGTGGAGTTGGTTCGCTTTTCCTTCCCCGGCACGATTTATAGAAAAGTGTTGTAAAATATTTGTCGAAATTAAACCGGAATTACAACTATGAAGTATACCATAGAGTTTGTATTTCAACAGGTGCCTGGAAGGTAGGCAACTCAAATGTCCAACTCACCAAAGAATTTTTTGATTCATTGCTCATTGAAGAAAGTTGACACATGCACAATTGTAAATATCTTCTCAAAATACAGCTATTTATTGAAAAATGATTCAAAAATAAATTTCTATTTAAAAAGTTTAATTTATAAAAAAATATTCAAATGAATTTACTAACATTTGAGATAGATAAATTTGACTATTGACTAGTAATAATTAATATTCTCAATATTTAAATGACTCAAATAAGAAAAATAGAGGTGCAGAGGGCGATGCCTACCAAAACCTTGTTATAATAGTTTATTTTATAATTTTTTTTTCATTGATCTCGTTTTCATGCTTCATTTCTTATCAAAGTGTCTTTGTAATTATTAATAACAGAAAAAAATGACTTTTTTTTATAAGCTATAGTCAAACTAACAATAGATTTTATTCTTAATTCAATTTAAATAAATAACGAGAACCATGTTATTGTTTTTGTTTTATTACGTACTATTGTATTTTTTTTTCTCTTTTTCTTTTGTTTTGTTACTAATATAGTTTTTTACCAGTTAATTTTATTTAGATTTACTTTCAATTTTTTTCCTTATGTAAATAATTATTGAAATAAAATAAATTTAAAAAAATCCGGTGACTGGCGCACAGCAAACTTTCTCTTACCAAAGGGTAAGAGAAAGTTGAGTACCGTGCTTGTCACACCAGATTTTTTGTGTCGAGATATAGGCCTATTTAGTTTCCCGGGGTGCTACACCTTGGTTAACTTGACCACTTACATTTCATAAGTAAAAAAAAAGTAAAAAAGTTAATCAATTGAAAATGTCCATAGGCTCTGTGTATTTGAAATGTTGACTCCTTAAAACAAACTATGGTTATTTTTCAAAATTTAAATCTAATATTTGGATATTTTATAACACAGTAGAGAATACAAAATTTCATAAGAATTGGAAAAAATTTTTTTAATGTGCAAAAAGTTTCAAAGGGGGCCATCCCCTTTTGAATCGAAATTAACATGTAAATCCCCATAGGGATTTAATATTGGCTCTATGGAAGGAAGTTCCGAAAAATGAATGTGAAAAATCTGAAATAAGCTACATAAGTAGGCCTAAGTAAGCTACAGTAAAAGCTACATCAGTAAGTGAACTTCAAACAAGTTTCACGAAAAACTTTACTGATATACTTTTTAAAGAGAATTTAAAAAATAGTTGATTTATGAATTTGAATCGAAATCATTAAAGCCAATTTTGTGAAAATCATACAATTATAAAGTGTATTTACCTTAGAGGTATTTCTTATATTTTTACTTTTTCACTCCCTTGTCAGAATGAAAAAGAATAAAAGCGATAAATACTAAAAATACAAAGTAAAAAATCTGGTGTGACTGGCGCACAGCACACAACTTTCTCTTAGCTTCGGTAATCGAAAGTTGTGAACTGTGCTTGTCACACCAGATTTTTTGTAACTTAAATATAAAATGTCAACTTCTTAGCTCTTTTCGTTCTTGAGATATTTTGTTAGCAGACACACACACACACACACAGACAGACCATGTCGCGAAAACCACTTTTTTGGATTCTGGGGACCTCAAAACGTGTATATCCATCAAAATCTCGACATCGAATTTTTGAGATGAATCCAATACGTACTTTCTCTCTATATATATTAACATATATATAGAGGTAAGAGAAAATAAAAGGTAGCTAAAATTAAAATCTATGAATCAGAAATAAAAAAATTACTTTGAGATGGCTGTCAAGGGGAAAAAAATTGAAAAAGATTGGTTTATATTAAACTTAACTTATGGGAAGCCTCAATTATATATGTTATGTTAGTGAAATCCAATTTCAATGAATGCTGGTTTTTATATGTAGGTCTATACAAAAAAAAAAAAATTTTAATTTTTTAGTTCATGTAAGATAGATCCTGTGGCGGGGTGAAAATATCACTAGAATTGCTTAAGTTAAGCAATGATAGAACAAAGGTATTATAAAGACCACAGGCGAATATTATTATTATATTGATTTGTAAACTTGAATGACTACCAAAAAGAATACAATTTTAGAATATAGAACTGCTAGAGGTCTATAAATATATATATATATATTTTTTTTGTTAATTTAATTTTTTTGCCATTTTGTTGCTACAAAAACAATAAAAAAATACACCAATTTTATGAATTAATTTAAAAGATTTGCATGCATTTACGTAATTATAATATAATATTTGGAAATAAATAAATGCATAATAATTATTGTCCATAAACTTTCATAAAATAATTGAAATTTTTTTTTTTTTTTTTTTTCGAGGCTCATTAAAGCTAATGACCTGAATAGAGAGAATATTAAGGCCTCTGGCCATACGTATGGATGAGACGAGACGCGATTTGTCTGGGGAGATGAAGAAAAAAAAAAAAAGAAGAGGAAAAAAAGAAAAAAAAAACGACATGGTAGATAAAAAAAAAAAATAACTCCATCGAGAAGGAAGCAGCAGTTGAGAAAGAGGCCAAGAAAAAGACGCAGCAGCAGTAGCAAGATAAATTGAAATAAAAAGACGCACAAGCGCTTAAATAGAGCAGGCAGGCAGAGTGGAATAAGGGCAAAAAGGGCTGTGGGTGGTTCTGTATTGGGGTAAAAACTAAATATATATATATATAAGAACAAGAAAACTATTTCAAGATAAATAAAAAGTGAATTAAAAGCAGTAAATAAATGTGTAGAAAGGAAATAACTGGGAAGAAGAACAAGAGGAGGAGGAGAATAACGCAATTAATCACGTGACCTGTTTACTTTGCGGCATCTCTGCATCAATCAATTTATCAAAAAAAAAAGTAAATTATGTTCATTACGTGTTATAATATTATTATTAAAAAAAAAAATTAATTAATTATAAGATTTGATTAAATCAAATTTTTTAAGATTTCCAAAGTAAAACAGTTTTTCAATAATATTTTAAATGGTCCGGCCTCGATTAATCCATTCTAACTAAAGTCCGGTTTGAAAAATGAAAATATCCATATTAAAGAGCATCTAAAAAATAATTGATTTTTGAATTTTAATCAAAATCGTTGGAGTGAATTTTGAGAAAATCGAAAAAAACTGAAAAAGTACATCAGTAAAATACTAGTACTCCTCTGCCGATTTTGATTAAAAGCGTATTTTCACGGTCCAGGAGGTTACAAAACTTGAATATAAAATTTCAACCTCCTAGCTCAATTCCTTCATGCTTTAAATTGAATCCAGACAGACACACACACAGACAGACCAGGTCGCGGAAACCAGTTTTTACTTTTTTTTATTCGGGGGACCTCAAAACGTGTATATCCATCAAAATCTCGACATCGAATTTTTGACATAAAACCAATACTTTCTCTCTCTATGTATATAACATATATAGAGGTAAGAGAAAGTAAAAATAAAAGATGAATAAGCAGATTTCACTAATAATAACTAAATTTTATTTCTCATTAAAAATTTTTTTACCACTAACTTTATAAATCATTATTTGATCTTAACTTAATTTTAGTAAATGTACGACTGTACCTCGAGTGTCCTGCTATTTGTGGAACAGATTTACCGGACTATTTCTGTATTTTTATAGCAAGATTCTTTCCATTTTCAAAATTTTTTTTATTTAAAAAAAAAATGAATAATAAAATTTAATAATTAACCTAAAATCTCTTTTAATTATTTATAAAAAAAAAAAAAATTATAAGATATTAAAAAAATCAGAAAAAAAACTTCAAAAAAACTTCTTTGCTCCATAATTGTTTGGAAAAATTATAATCTATCTATATAATTTTTTTTTTTTTGTCATTTTTTATTTAGAGATTAAGATGATGAGGTAACTTTGAATAATAAAAGATACAATTAAGAGAAAAAAAAAAACAAGGTGAAAAACTTATAAAAAGTTGAAATTATAATGAGATTTTTTTTAAATGCCCTTGGTTGCTATATTTATAAATTAGATTCCTGAAAAAATGTTATTATCTCTACTCATAGAGGTTGCCTAGAGGCTTTTTTTTGGAGAATTGTTCCATTCAAGTCCTCTTTCTCTCTAGAAGATATTATACAGTATTGAAAAAAAAAAGATGTTTAAAGTTGATTAGTAAAGTAGAGCACGCCTTTTATTTAAAATATTTGATTTTACTCTCTATTTTCTTTTAAAATTAAAATAAATAATTTAAATTAAACAATAGGGTAAGAGAAAGTAAAAATGAATATATTGAAAAAAAAAAAACTTCTAAATTCTAAAATTCTAATATATTAATAATCATCAATCAATAATTCTTTTGAGTTAGATTACGACTGTGGGATAAGGACATTCATTACATTCTCAGTTCCCACAATTAAAATATGTAAAAATTTGTGAATAATCTTTCTATAGGCTACATTTGTTGTCTGCTAAAGTCCTTTCATTATTCAGCTTTTACTATTTTTTTTTTTTTTTTTTTTTTTTTTAATTTTAATGAAACAAAAAATTGTTCAGCCCCTAATTTTATTAACAAATCTATTTTAGTGAGTAACATATATTCTTCCTTCAAAGTAAGTTGTGGACTTAAAAGATCTCTGTGAACACCTAATACAATACAAAAAAATATAATTATTCACAATGTGAAATAGAACAATTTTAAATTAATTTCATAGTTTGCAAAATTTTTAAAGATATTAAGAAGCCATTTAAAACCAGTTCTTTTTTATTTCAAATGTGAACATTTGTTAACAGCATTTGTTAGAGAGCTCAAAATAAAACAAATTTTTGTCTCTTGGAACGGAAAGTGAACGAACCTCTGACAAAAGAGGTAAGATCTCTAATTCTGTCGATCGGCCCAAGATCTTTGAAAAAATTTATAATATGCAATTAGGGGCCGTTTTGGAGAGTTCTTGTCCATACATTTGTTCGGGACGGGTCGGCCGCATTTTGGCTTTAAGCAGAGTTGTATTATTTAATAAAATATTGTATTAATATCAAATGAAATTTAGATTCTATATTTAGAGTTATTCGCAAAGGTATGTTTTTCCCGAATTCAGTGAAAAAATAAGAATTTTCTAACTCGGGAAATTGAAAAAATCTTATTTGTTAAATACTGTAAATAAATAAAATTTATTTTTTTTGGATTTCATTGAACTACTTAATTTTTTTTATTTAGGGTAGGGCTACTCGGGCATCCCTTACAACACATACATACATACTACTTGATTTATAAATTTATTTGATTTTTAAATAAAAATAAAAGGAAATTATATTAATTAAAAAAAAAAAAAAAAAGAGCAGACCTAGTTTCATTCTGCTCTTATCTTTTTGCAGCGAAACCGCTAGAGTTAGAGCTCTTGTAAAAGATATCTTGATATTTTATGCTAGAATTTAAACTTTCAGAACCGATTATTGCCAAAATTTCGCCTATAGACTTTATAAATGAAATTGCCTAAAATACTTTTTTGATATCCCTTTTGATAAAATTGTTATTAAGAGATAAAGTTGTAATATCAACGAGTAATCTTCGTATTATACACCTATATTTATAAAAAAGGAAAGAAAGAAGATTGAAAAGGTTTTTTTTTTCATATGATCTCCATTTACGCCAATCATTTTTCAAGGCCTCACTTCCTCCTCAAACTCTTACTCTATCCTAAAAAAGTAAAAAAGGCTTCCTTGTTTTTATTTTTATTAGTTTGTGTAATTTTCATGCTCTGTTCCGAATTCATTTTTTTTTTTTTAATTTAATCTTATAATCTATATATCTACACATGGGCGTGCCGGGGAGGCAGGGGGGCCGTTGCCCCCCTGGCTGGTCCTAAAAATTAAAAAAAAATATATATATATATATTTTTCCCATTGGAAATTTTTTTTAACACTCCAATTCACTACATTAATTTAATTTTTTTATTTTATTTAAATAAATAATTAATACTCTATGTAGATATTAATTGCAAACCCCCCTCTTCGCCCTAACGAGGAGTTGGCCCCCCTAACAAGAAGTCTGGCACGCCCATGTATCTACATGTATATATATATATAATAAAAGAGGATAAAAAAAATGTTTTTGGCACAATCTCAGTCTTTGAAATGAGTTCACCAGAGAAAAAAAAAAACAGGATGAAGCAATAAAGTAAAGAACCGTGACATGTTGAGTTTTTTCCACTAGGTATAAAAAAATGAAAATTTTTTGGAAAGGTTTTTTTTTTTATAGATGGAGATTATTATAGAGTGACTTTCTAGGTTATTTAACAGAAAAATCATTTCTAATATCCAGTATATAAAAACTAGGGATGGAAATCAACCAATCAAAAAAACAAAATTGATACAAGAATTGCGAACTTAATCATCAATTTTAAAGATTCGATTGATTTTTAATTTAAAAGAACTAAGTACTGTACATCATCTGGATTTGTGTTAAAGTGTATAGAAAATAACGTTCAAATTTTGATGGTAGAGTAATTTTTTTTTTATTATAGCCAATTCATTCTCCCCTTGGCAGTAGAACAGAGTTTATGCTTGGGATTAGGTGTTTGCAGGGCCGGATCTAGGGGGGGGGGGGGGGGGGCCGGGCCCCCCCCGCCGGGGGTGGCGAGGGGACAAAAATAAAAAAAAATATAAAAAAAAAAAATATAAATATATATTTTTTTTAGAGAAGGAGGGGGGGAGGGGAAAAAAAAATATCCCTCCCCCCCCACCTAGCCCCGCCCCGGCCGGTGTTTGCTTCCCGTTTTAAGTGATAAACATAGATTCTAAATTATGTGGTTAATTTAGAAAGATAGAGATGGGAGCTAAATGTCTCAAATGTCAAAAAAGACTTCAATTAAATTCAACTTGATGTCCTTGATATTTTTTTTTTTTTTTGGAATGGGTGCATAAGGTCCGAAGACCTATATATAGCCTAGTATTAATTTTTTTTGAAATTATGTGTTCGAAGTGATTTCAGCTTCAGAATATTTTGGCAACACAATATAAAATATATTTTATTTTCATATAAAAGACCCGATTTGGGTTTCGGTGGTTGGCTTTGGCCAAAAATATGGGTTGGGGGGGGTTTTGGTTTTTGGGAAAGGGGGCGGCCCTTGGCGGGCCCGAACCAGGTTGGAAAAAGGGGGGGGGAAAAAAAAAAAAAAAGAAAAAAATAAAAATAAAAAAAAAATAAAAGAAAAAAAAAAAAAAAAAAAAAAAAAAAAAAAAGGGGGGTGGGGTGGGGGGTTTGGGGTTGGGGTTGGGTTTGGGGTGGGTTTTGTGGGATAAAAAGTAAAAATTATAGAAAAAAAATATCAAGAAATCTGGTGTGGCTGGTCGCACAGCACACAACTTTCACTTACTAAAGGTAAGAAAAAAGTTTTGTACTGTTCTTGTCATACCAGATTTTTTTGTGTCGACATATTACGGTACATTAGGTTTTCAAGATGTAAAAATTATAAACTGAGAAAAATATTTATATTTTGTTACCATGGCAAACATTTCTCCTATCATTCCTATGAAGTAGCCCCTCCGCGGGTTCGGACCCAGGCAGTCCGATGATTTTATTTAAGCCATTTGGATACCAGATGGCTTAAATAGAAATGCCTGACCCCACAATAGATATATTCTCTACAACGGTTATTGTCAAAGTCTTATATGGCCTAAGTTGCCGAAAAGACTGTATGAATGTGTGTGTGAATGAGAGTGTGAATGAGAAAAAAGTGTGAATGTTTAAAAAAAAAAAAAAAAAAAGTAGCCCCTCGAACTCTAGCCCATCGTACAAGAGTAAAGTGTGCTACAAACGATTTGGAGGGCAAAATGAGAATATACATTTGAAAGAGCATCTAAAAAATAATTGATTTTTGAATTTTAATCAAAATAGTTAGAGCGAATTTTGAGAAAATCGAAAAAAAACTGAAAGAGTACATCAGTAAAGTACTAGTACTTAGACTATTTTCACACTCCAGGGAGGTGCCTAACTTAAATATAAAATTTCAGCCCCATAGCTCAATTCCTTCATGCTTAAAATTGAACACACACACACAGACCATGTTGCGAAACAACTTTTTTTTGGATTCAGGGGACCTCAAAACGTGTATATCCATCAAAATCTCGACAACCAATTTTTGACATGAATCTCTCTATATATATTAACATATATAGAGAAAGTAAAAAGAAAAGAAATTTATATTCAGACTGGGGTCTAAATTGCCTTAGATACCGAAAAAGACTGAAAAACAAATAAAAAAAAATATTCAGAATTGATAAAGAAAGAGATAAATTTGGATTAGTTGTGGTCGCCTGACAGAAACGGGACAGAAAAACTTCAAGGACACTCTTCCAGGTTACGAATATTGGTGTCAATGCCTCTCTCTCTCTTTCTTTCTCTTTTTATCCTCTCACGAGAAAAAAAATCTATATTCATTTTATTAATAATACGAAAATTAATGTTAAATTAATAGTTAATTATTAATTATTATATTAATATTATAATTAAGAAATAATTAGAATTCTCCGGTAATTATTGGATTATTTAATTATTTCTAACTTAATTATATGAAATATTTTATGCACAATGAAAAAATTAGGATTAAGTTTCTGGAATATTTCAGTTAAATTCAGGATAAAACTTAACCCACCTCAATAACAACTACTGAACAACTATTCGTTTGAATATCTAGTATGAAAGTAAAATACGAAAGATTCTTTTTCAATATTTAATTAGAAAAAAATATTCTTTTTTTTATTTAATTAAGAACTTTTTCGGCAATGGAGGCCATTTAGACCTCATCTCTATACATTTCAATTTATTGGGAGTCAATTAAAATATTCCAATTTTTTATAAGAATTCAAAATAAGAAATCCCATTTTAGTAAAAAAATTTAAAAGAATACTCTTTTTCTCTAACCTAATAATATTTAAAGAAAAAAGAAATATTAAGAGATTATTTAAAATTTTCAGAGACCTTTCTCAAATATTTTTGAAAAAATCGACTCAAAAGTACTAGTACTTTTTACTAATGTATTTTTTACGTTTTTTTTTTTTTAGATTTTCTCAAAATTCACTCTAACGATTTTGATTAAAATTCAAAAATCAATTATTTTTCTCTTTCAAATGATTATTCTCATTTTGCTTTCAAAATTGTTTGAAGTCCACTTGTACTTCATAGGAAAGATGAAAGAAATAGTTGCCATGGTAACAAAATTTAAATATTGTTCTGTTTATAAATTTTACATCTTGAATTCTAATATATTGGCGGAAACTACAATACATTAACTCGGGCTTGTTTCGCTCTTCAGTCTGTTCAAAATATATGTCTATTTATTGAATACTGTATTTTAATTTTTCTAAGTATAATAATTCTTTTTTTGTGAAAATATGTTTATATGCGGCTCTCGGTATTTGAAAGTTGTGATCTGTGCTTGTCACACCAAATTTTTTGTGTCGGCCTACCAAATGAGTGGATATATTAAATGAATCTTATAAAATGAAACCGTATTGAGAAACAATTTCTAATTTTACAAGATTATTTCATCTGTCAAACTTAGTAGACAGTCAACTAAAATTATTTAAGGAAATATGGCTTTCTAATTACAATAGGTTGTCCCTGGTATAGGTGATTTTTTGCATCTTTATGCTATTTGTTCAAAGATAAACAAGCCCTCGGGCTTGGTGTAGAGGTTAGCGTCCTATCCTTCTATACCGAGGGTTGCGGATTCGGACCCCAGGCAGTCCGAAGTTTTTATTTAAGCCAAATTGATACGAGAATCTGTTATAAGTCTTAAGCCTAAGTTGCCGAAAAGAATGTGTGAATATGAGTGTGAGTGGGAAAAAATAAGATTAATTTATTTTTAAGATATCAAATATTATTTAATTGTTAATATTATTAAAATCTTTTCTATAAACCTTAAATTTTCCCATTCTCATCTCCGTAACAGCCTAACAATTGCTTTTTATACTATTTTTTTTTTCGTCTTGTAGGCTAATAAAAGATCACGTTGGCTATAAACTAAGAAGGTAAATGGAAATACATAAAAAGTTTTAATTACCTTTTTTTTTTGTTTAAGTTTAATGATTAAACTTAGAAAATATAATTTTTATTTTTATCAAGTCTAATAAAACAAAAAATAATTTAATATATATATTTCTTATATGTGTGTGTTTTTTTAGAGATAAGAAAAGAACGAAGATAAAAAAAAGATGGATCAAGCGTAGAAGCCCTCGTCTTTTTCTTGGATAGAGAAGAGAAAAAAGAAAAAGAAAAAAAAGCGAGTTTTTTGTAAACTAAAAAAAAAAAAAAAAAAATAACATAGCTTGGTATATATTTGATCTTGAATTTATTTTATTTTCGCAATTTCTTGTGCCGGACGCAGGAGCGAGAGAAGGAGAGAAAGAAATTTCGCTCTCAGCCAAGGAAAAAACTGCCAAGAGAGTAAACTGACGCTTTGCGAAAGAGAGATAGAAAGAAAAGAGAAGAGAGAAAAGAGAGAGAGAGAGAGTGCGTTCCATTAGTTGGTTTGTGAGTTGAGTTTGAGGTGGGGGAGGGTAAAAAAAAAAATTACCCGTTCGCTACAGATTCCCATCCGAGATAATTCCGTTTTGATATTTTTTGATTAATCATCCTATTAAAACCAAATTATCATCTAATTAAACTAGAAAGACCTGGGAATCGAAATTTTATATTGAAAAAAGTTTTTTTTTTTTTTTTTTTAGATCGATAAAAAAAATCAAGTAAGCGAATTATATAATACTACCTGCGATAGTGTTGCCTTCGACAACCCTATCTTGCTAGGCCCTGCGACGTCTCGGGTTATGTTGTCCAGATAAATATTTTTTAATTTTGTACCGAAATATAAAATAAAAAAATTTATTTCAAATAAAGAAGGGTTTTTGAGATGTGGAATATCATTTTTCAATTATTTGCAACTTAGATGTGCGACATTTAAAATTTTATTAAAATCGAATGAAAAATATTCGTAAATTTTAGGGAGGTGGGGAGCCGATAATACTGTCTGAGGACTGGAAAATCATTTTTCAATTATTTACATTCTGGGGAAGCGATATTTTAAATTTTATTAAAATAGAGTGAAAAATAAAAAAAATATTTTAGGGGGGGGGAGGGCGTAAAGCGGAAAAAATTTTTGAAGTGTCGAATTTTAGGGGAAGAAGAGTTTTTATTTTTCATTTTTAAAGATTTTATTAATATATGTTTTGTAAAAAGAGTTAGAACGTGTTTTCCAATGCTCTCTTATAGAATATTTGTTAATCCCTGATAAGGGGTTGATGTAACGATAATCTAAAACCACCCTCGGAAGATTCTCTACCCATTAAAAACAAAACACTATACAAGTCCAGTCATTTCGGAGTCTGCGTTACAAACAGACAGACAGACAGACAGCTTTGTCTTTTTGTAAAATAGTATAGATTAAAAAAATATTAAAACCACTCTTTTGGTAGAAGGGATAAATTCTTAACCATGAAAATAGAATTTATATAAGCTTATAAATTTAAATCAATGATGAATTGTATCAAATGCTGGAAGGGTAGATTGCAATCACTAGAATCGCAGGTCGTAATATTAATGTCAATTAAGTCAATGGAGAGGCAAAAATTTACTTTTAATAGGAATAAGGAAGGATTTAAAATTCTTACTAACAATGCTGTTGAGAGCTTTAACGAATTGAATACTAAATTATATTTAATAGATTTTTTTTAATAATTCCACCATCAACATTGAAGGGCTACAGCACCGGCTGTTCGGGCAAAAAAACCCTTACGACGGCTCTACATATAGGCCTAATTATAGAAAATAACTTTGTGCCTAATTAGTTTATAAGCATACAAGGACTGAGGATGGAGGAATAAAATTTTGTCCGAAACGTCTCCTTTTCGGCATTTGGCATCCAAAAGATCTCTTTATTTGCTGCACCTCTTTTCCATTCCATAACATCAACAGCAACTTCTTTTCAACTTATAAAAAATAAAATATTAAATTAGCCTTCACTGCTTTTATAAAGTTTTTTTTTTTTGGCATCTGAGCCCTTAGATTTAAAACAATATCAGGCGCGTTCCTCAGTGTGCTATAGCCTTCCTTCTCTCCTCCCCCTCCTTCCAGAAGCCCTTAATTTACACTAGATAATTTGGGTTCTTAAGGAAAAAATTGAGTACAATTTTTGAAAAATAAAATATAATTTCACCCTTGCCCAAGATGACAATAAAAATAAAATTTCAACCCCCGCTCCACTTCATAAAACACAATCTTACGACCGCTCTTGAACAATATATATATATAACATTTAATAAATAGAATGAAAAGATTGTAATATAATTTAATAAGGCCCACTAAGCTGACGTTTTGGTCTCTATTAAAATCATCTACAGACCCTGTAGGCTATAAATATAGGTACGTAAATAAATAGTTTGGAGGGAAAGTGGTGTAGGTTTTACGTGAAACATATTTATAAGTAAAATGATTTAGTATATGTGAGGTTTCACTAAATAATTAACTTAGTGAAACCTCACATATGCTAAATAATTTTACACGTAAATAAATATTCAATCATCATTACGTGGCTAATTTGAAAACCCACAAGCTCTGAAGATGATCTTAATCAAAACCAAAACTTACTATTATAGTATATTCATGTGATTTAAATGAGTAGTTTTTTAATTTTTCATCTAAAATATAATTTTATGTTACCCACAAGTGGATCCTATCTGCTTCAAGAAGGTAGGCAGGAAGCAAGCAAATACCTGCTTGAGGCTATGAAATCTATAAGTAATTAGTTTTCAACTTGTATTATAATTATTTTTCAATAAAGATATATAATTAATCAATTAATTAATAATGACCAGAATTCCTGGGACCCGAATCCACATTCTTTGGTTTTTTTATGGAAACCGAATAATGACGCTGTCTTTTGGAGTAGAGGCACTAGTTTCAGGATCTATGAGGGGTTCGATTTCTGCCTATAGCGGTAAAATTTATTTAAACTATGTGTGAATAAAATTTTATGTCTATATATATTTTATTTTTTTAAATAACTACTCATTATCAATTTACTTATTTATTATTTAATTTAGCTAAAATAGAGCCGCATTTAAAATTTTTTTCCAATTCTTATGAAATTTTGTATTTATTTAGGATTCTCTATTGTGTATAAAATATGAGATTAAAATTTTGAAAAATAACCATAGTTTATTTCAAGCAGTAAACATTTAAAATGCAAGTTTGAAACTAAGGTGTTATGGGAAACTAAATATATCTCGACACAAAAAATCTGGTGTGAACAGCACTGTGCACAATTTTCTCTTACCGAATGGGGGGGGGGGAAGCCTAAAGGAAAATTAAAAAAAAGCTTATAAAAAAATTTGTAAAAATATTCAATATTTTAAACAATTTAAAAATGGATTTTTATGATTCGATTTGAAATAATTTAGATGTAGGCGTATTCTATACCTGTAATTATTATTTTAGCGTATAAAATCAAATGAGATTATTTTGGCTGAAAAACATCACGTTTAAATATTAAATTTCTTCAAATGGTTAAAAAAATTTAATCTTTTTAGGCAAAGAATAATTAAATAAATATAACATACTCTTGTCTTTTTTTACTTCTTTTTTTTTTGTCTGTGTGAATTATTTTCCCGATACCAATTGAAACGAAAAATAATTAAATAATTGTTCCAGTAAAAAAAAATTAAATTCATTTTTTTTGCAAATCATTTCATGTTGTATTAGCTTAGAAAACATTTAATAAATGAAATTTATCACAAGCCTATCGAAAACAATAAGAGCTTTTTTTCTGGAACGCGAAAAAGTTTCTCTTTATTATTATTGTGTATTTAGAATTAAGCAAAAAAAAAAATTTGTAGGGGAAAAAAAAATTCAAGCCGGAGGTCATTCGATAACAAATCGAAAATATTTTGAGCTCGAATGTATAGTAAAAAAATTAAAATTTAAAATACATAAATAATTAGATCAATAATTATGAACAACAAATGGATACAATAATGCCACCCCTAGCCGCCGAGACACAGTTGATATTGATAATTTTTTAATACCAAAAAATCAAGGGCATGATAATATATTTAGGGTAAAATTGTTTTTTCATTTATAGGCGATAAGGGGTCGTCCACATATTACGTCACGCCTTTATTGACGTTATTCTAGTCCCCCGCCCCCATGTCACAGTTAGCCATATACAAACAAACCCCACTACAAATATTATCACAACTTAGAACTACCCCCCCCCCTCTTCTATTTCGACTCTATATGCCAGCTGTATTATACAATCAATTATAAATGTATTATATTGAATTTTTTATTAATTTTTAGGATCCGACCGAAACAAGATTTTTAGCCGAAACCGAATTTCGGCATCAATTTTAGTTTCGGTTGAAACCGAAACTTGTTTTAAATTTTTTCTTAAAATTTCCTATACAAAATTCATATCATTTTACTTTTTTTTTTTTTTTTTTTTTTTTAGAAAATTGCCCTCAAACTCAAACAATCACTCCAATTTTCCCTCTTGGGAAAATCATTAGACCTTTTTCTAGGTGCAAATCTCATTCGTTTTTTTTTTTTTTTTTTTTTTTACGAGTCTCATTCCATCTTTTCAAACTCCAAAAATTTTATAATTCAACTTTGAATTGTGATGTCACACTTAGAGACACGTTACGTAATTTGTGGGCGACACCTAATTAATAATTTTTCTATTTAAAATATATTTTTTTTTTTTCGAAAAATATATTAACCAAGAACTAGAAAAAAAAGAGAACAAATAAAATACGTACTTTTAAAAAAATTCTTAAACTCAAGGGAATTATTACTCATTTTATTTTAGTGACCTCGGAAGTAGAAGCTTATAATAATTTTGAAATTATGAATAATTCAATTTAAAAAATCCTTGGGTTAATTTTTCTACTTTTCTAAATAAAATTTACAAAGATGATGAAATTTCTAATGTCGGGATTTTCCCCTCTTCTTTTTACTTCGGAAAATCAAAATACTTATAGGCCTACCGTGGTCGAAAATCTTATTTTACCAGCGGCAATAAAATTAATAATACATAGTTCAGAAATAGCTGAACCTTTTAAATAAATTCCCTTATCCATTGTTACAATTAAAACAAGAAGTGACTGAAGAAACATTACTTTTACGCATAAAACAAAGCAGACAATTTTGCCATTCAGCTGGATGAATCTACTGACTACACAAATAATGCCAATTAGTAAAATGCATGCATTGACTAGCAAGTGTATGCATATATGAAATTCAAAATTATAAATAGTTTTTTAAGAGGGTTCCAAGGGGGCCACTACTTCAAAAAGTTTAAGAAGCACATATTTAGGCCATTTATGCCCAATCGCACCGCACAATTTAAGTATAACTTAAAATAAAGTATCAGCAACATGGCAACGTTGTAAATTTTAGTGATATTCTGCTGATTTATTTGTGATTTAATATTATAAGACTTAAACGATACTGTTATTTATTAATAAATATATATTGGGGGTCCTGGCATCTTTATTCACGCCATTTAGGTCTTGAAACATGATTTTATTTTCAATCAGAGAACGTGTTATCTTAGCAACGAGCGTGGTTAGCAACGGATGACAATGAAAGTTTGTTAAATTTCATACTTAACCCCCAAATATTTAAGCCCTCGATTTCGGGGGCTTAGCAATGACTTAAGCTAAAAAACAATATTGATAATATAATATTAATTAACTAATAATAATACATTTTTTGGATTCGATTTCGATTTTTCTTATAAAAAACATGAACAATATGAACTATATTTTCGAGGATGATCTATATTATATTAGAGGAGGGCCTGTCGGTCCATCCGTCTGTCACGCTCTGACCAACTTCCCGTTGGAATTTTGAAACGAAATTTTCCAGTCTTATATTAGTAGTAGAGCTGTGTTTTTCAATCTTTTTGAATTTACAGGTTGAAAAATTCTGGCGATTCTCTTGGTTCATGACCGACAAAAAGATTGTAAATCAAAAGACTATGTAAGTTATATGATTTTCTCTATTTTGGTACCTATTTCCCTTCTCCATGAAATTATGTTTTTATTATCGTGTAGAACTTTGCCTTTTTCCTTTTGCCGCCTACCCTCCGTGTAGGGCTTCGCCACCCCCTAGGGGTCCCGACCCACAGATTGAAAAACACTGTTATAGAGTGACAGATCGTTATTAATATTTATATATAGTAGCCTATATATAAAATTGCTATTAATTAATCAAAAATCATGAAAATTAATATTTTGTTTCTGATTTTCTCATTTTTCTGAAATTAATATTTATAAACAATATGTATTTAATTTAGTTTATGATTATTAAAAAGAAAAAATTATTAAATTAAAAATAAATCACCAGAATATCACTAAAATTTACAACGTTGCCAGGTTGTTGATACTTAATTTTAAGTCATACTTAAATTGTGCGGTGCGATTGGGCATTAGGGTTTACAATGTTACAGGATAATTGAAATAATCAAATAACGATGTCTTCCGGTCAAGGGCGAATCCAGAGGTGTTTCTCGGGGGGGGGGAGGGGGGGGGGGGTAATTTGGAGTGACTCGTCGCACAGCACACTATTTTTTTCTTAATTTCGGTAATTTAAAGGCGCATTCTGTACTTGTTTGCCAGAATATAAATACAAATCAAATTTTTAAGTATTAATTTTTAAAATTTTACGTGAAAAATAAATTTTTTTGCAAAAAAAAGGTATTTTTTTTTAAATCTCGGGGGGGGATTACCCCCTTTACCCCCCCCCTTGTATCCGCCCTTGCTTCCGGTAGAAGTTGGGGGAATTTATATTATATTATATATAGTCTATAAACAAAATAATATATTGAAAAAAGAGGGACCAAACGGGCAAAATAAATAAAAAAAAAAAAAGTGGGAAATCGCCTAACGTCTATTTTAGTCAAGATTTATTTTAATAATAAACTTCCTGCTAACTACAGACTTAATTTCTATTACAAGGTGTGGATTTTTTTGCTGGATATTCGGTAATTGGCAAATAAAATAATTGCAGCTAAAATTATTTTGTTTATTGGCCCTCTAGGTCTTGGTCAAGACAAGCTCTGAAGATGGACCGAAACGTCAGCCTAGAGGGCCAATAAACGAAATAATTTTAGCTGCTATTCTTTTATTTACCAAGTAATTTCTATTGTTTATTTGAGGTAAAAGAGCCTACTAAATGCGAATAAATTTCTATTGTACATACATTCACCACTCATTTATACGTATAAATATAAAGAAAAAATTATACAAATTTTTTAAATGCATTAAATATCAATAAATTTTTTATATCTGATCAATTCATTGTAAACGGAATTTCTTCAATAAGAAATCGTTCATTATAAATAAATAAAATAAAGTCTGAACCTTTTTTTTTAGGATCCTTTTGAAGGAGGAGATAATCTCAACCTGGGCAGCTGGGATTCGATAAAATAATCAACATTTCTTTTTTTTTTAATTGAGATCAAATGAAGAAGAAATAGGCATTCAATAGGTCGTTTTCGGTTTCGGTTTTACACGCTTGGGTGTAATCCTGTTGGGGACCACATCGGGCACACGCGTACAAAGAAAGCACAAGCCCTTCTAACCCTATGCTAATGCGCGTACACACACACACACACACATGGCGCCCTCGGAGGGAACAAAAGGGCGCGAGGCGGCGGTCTGCATCGCATCGTAGGATCATCAAAAAAAAAAAAAAAAAAAAAAAACTAAAAATAAAAAATCTCCATCAAGACGAGTTTTTTTTTTTTTTTTTTGTCTGGGAATGAATGTCTTATGATATTAGAGAGAAAAAAAAACGTGGGAGCTCATCACCCTTGCTTGCCCTTTCCTTCTCCCTTCAACTTTAAATAATGTATTCAAATTTTTTTTTTTTAGACAACTTATAATCAAAAAAATTTTCAAATTTATAAATTGTTTTTTTTATATATATATATATGGACCCTGTTATGCAATGGTGTGTCAAAGACCAAAAAATTCAAAATTGAGTTAAGCACGGAATATTGTTTGAAATGCTTTAATTAATAGTATTTTTTATGAAATATGTCCTAAAAAAATTTATATTTAATGTTACTTGCACAATTGACAACAAAAATTATATATAATCCAATGAAAACAAAAAACTTTAATGTTGATTTTCTCAAAACTCGATGTTTGGTCTTTGACACACCATTGCATAACAGGGTCCATATATATATAGGCCTATAGCCTATATTCCCATATACCAGGTAGACCTATATATTTTTGAAAATATTTTTACAAAAAAAAAAAATTTCTGAGTAAGGTGTCAAAGGAAAAAGGATACTAATTTTTTTTTTCAACACTTTTTGGCTACTAAAGCCAATATAGAATTTTATTTGATAAATTTACAATAGATAGTACCGATGATTACTGGGGGACGTTCCACACGCTGATTCCTCGGGGCCACCAATACCGCCAGGCCACCCAGCAATTTTCTAAATAAGACTTGAATAGAATCTAATAATTAAAAAAGTCATAATTTACCACGTATTAATTGAAATTGTAGTTTTGCTTTCAATGAATTATTTGACGAATGGGTTATCTTAGTAGAACAAACATGTTATATATTTAGTAGAAAAAAATTCATTCTTTGACTTTGATTGAGTATAAAAAAGGTGCTAAAATTAAGGTAAATATTTAATTTAAAATATAAAAGAATCCATTTAGCTATTTTATTATTTTAATATGTATTTTATAGTTTGTTGGAACCACATCATTTAAAAGAGGAAATAAAGAATGAGGTTAATTTCTAGAAGAAAAATTTAAAGCTCATTGGCCTCATTTGTAATAGAATAATCACCAAATAATCATTATTCATAATTTTATAAAATTTGTTGATCCAAATGAAGTTTATTAAAACTAAGATCATCATCATTAAGATCATAATATCTAATAATTTAAGATTTTTTTTTAATCTGAATATCCTCTTCCGAATACTGTATAATGCTTTAGTATAAATGAGCTTAAAAATAACTTTAATAGTTGATAGTTATACTAAAGCATTATACAGTATTCGGGAGATAATATTCAAAATTAAAAAAAAATCTTCGATTATTAGAAATTATAGGATGATGAGACATTAAAGCCTGTAGTGTTTGACGCTATGAACAGTATATTAAAAATAAATAACTTAAGAATTCGATCTATTTCAAAAAAATTTTAAATAGTTTTTGTCTTGTATTAATAAATAATTATGTTGAATTATAATTAGGAATATAGTGATGCCTAATTAATTTTATTGATTTATCAGGCTCTGTTTGTTCATCTTATTATTCAATAGATTAAGAAGTGGTGTTATAACACCAGTATACTATATGTATCTCAATTCTCTTTTTGAATCACAAGAATTAATTTAACCCCTGGTGCTAAGAACACTTCCTTATGAGTTAGAGGTCAGGGTTCGAATCCAAGCAAATGTCAATTTTTCGAAATTATATTGGATAATTTAGAAAAATCTGGTGTGACTGGTCGCACTGCACATAGCTTTCTCATATCTTTGGTAAAAGAAAGTTGTGTTCTGTGCCTGTCACATCAAATTTTTTGAGTTAACATATGTTTAGTTTTCGCCGATATATTAAAATTCAAGATGTAAAATTTATAAAGAAGTGAAAATATTTATATTTTGTTACCAGAGTAAAAATGATTAAAAATGATCGAGGTATCCACACGCCCGCAACTAGTCTGCATAGTGAACCTTTAGGGACACAGAGGTACACGCCCGCACCAGGAACACACAGGGATCCACACGCTCGCACCCGGGACGCACAGAGGAGATCGTAAGTGACCAGAAGAAAAATGTTTGTCCTCTTGAGATATTTTGTTCACAGACAGACCATGTTGCGAAAACCACTTTTTCGGACTCAGGAGACCCCAAAACGTGTATATCTAGCAAAATCTCAACATCGAATTTTTGACATGAATTCACTATTTTCTCTCTATATATAGAGTAAAAATGAGAACGGAGTCTAAATGGACTGATATTGGAAAAAAAATTTATTTAGGCCTAAGATCGGGGAAGGAATGATTAGTAATTACTTCCCCCTCCAAGAAAAAATTCTTACTTTATATCTTGACAAATAATTTTTATTAATTTTTAGGAAAAAAATTTTTCCTTTTTTAAACTTATTTGGAATCAATTTATTATTTTGAAATATTAGATTACTGTTCCGCTCCCGAAAAAGTTCTCTGAATCTGTCCTTGTTTAGACCACAACCCCCACTCCCTTTTATAAATACAGTATAATTAATTTGATTAAATAATTCTTACTCTCGAAACAATTATATCAATTGAATGCTGGTTTTTTTTTTTCTCTAATAGTGATTTCCAATTGCTATTGGAGAGAGTTAACAAGTCTAATAAATAAATAAATAAATATGATTTTAATAAAACTTGAGAAACATGTGTAGGATTCTTGAATATAAGATAATAAAAATTTTTTACCTCATTATGAATAACTTGAAACAAAATGGCGGACAGGTGTAATAAAATTTTATTCTCTGAATCACCGTTCGATAATATTACAAAAAAAAAACCTGTCGTAAATTAAAAGGATTGAAAAAAAAAAATATATGCGGCATTGATCATACTTCAAATATTTGAATATTAAATATAGGTTGTAACAGTGAGAGTGAATTAAAATAGCTCAGGAAATGTTGTGATCCCTGCTTCAAAAAAAAAAAAAAAAAAAAAAAAAAAAAAAAAATGTCTTTCTGTAATACAAATTTAGCATAATATTGCAATCTTTAACAATTTGTATGTTAATTTGTTGGTGGACCAATCGTTCCATGGCGCCCGGGAATCTAGCCCTGGAACTCCAGCTGTCTGCGATTCTTTTCACCAGACCACGAAGGTGGTCATATAAATTGTTAAATATGGGCATTACTGTAAAAAAAAATTTTGTTAATTTTACAATAGTGTAGGAAACAAATTACTAAATTTACTATGTTTTTGTTTATGTAATTTGCTTCCTACACTATTGTAAAATTAATAAAAAGTTTTTTTTATATTGTAATTTTCGAAAGCCATTTGAAAATTAGAGTGCAATTGTGTGGTTTCGAAAAAAATTCAATTTTTATCAAAAATTACTATAAAATATATGTAAAATTACAATACATACTCTATTTTTCGAAGAAAATTGTAATTTTAAAATGTTTTTTTGTTGTAAATATTTGAACACATAAATTTGTAAATTTAGTATTCCAAAACACACAAAAAAAGTAAAAATTAAGATTTTTGTGTCGGACTTGTCAAGTCTGAATCGAGATATTCATTGAATATAAATATCTATTGATACAGATCTCAAAAAAATTTTAATTATATTACTAATCTTAACTAAATTTTAGAAATATTTAGAATATAAATATTTCAGACTAGATTATTTTATTTATTCAGAGAAAATTATCAATTTTTTTTTTTTATTATGTAACAGTTAATTATAAAAATTTGCAATCATCTTAACACGGCAAGTAACTATGGTTGCGTTCTCTAAAGGAAGGCGCATCTTTATTAAATGTTAAAAAAATTAGAATAATAAATTCAATAGGCTACTCAATTTTATTTATTATTTCAAAAGATTACGAAAATTAGTTACACACTTTTTGTTAATTAAATTTAATAGAATTTTAATAGAACACTTTCTTTTTTTAAAATGAAACGTTTTTTTTTTTTTTTTTTTTTTTTTTTTTTTCACTTTTAAATTATATTTTCGGATACTCTTTGATTAAGTTTTTTTTTTTCAGATACAAATATTTTTTTCTCTTTTTTTTTCCTTAGGGTTCATCCGACCTCATTTTTAGTCTGAAGCAAAATAGTGTTGTTGGTTGGAGTGAAGTGGGAGAGGAGAGAGGAGAGAGTAGAGAGTGGGTGGAGGTGTAGGGAGTAATGATATAAAAATGGCGGTCTCTGAAATCAGTGATTGCCCTCAAGGGAGGACTTAGAAGATGTTGGTAAAAAATGCCAAAGTAAAAAAAAGTGATGAAAAAAACAAAAAAAAAAACAAGCAGTCCATTGCAATGCAA
>JAKCPI010006206.1:0-18992 GCA_023213315.1 Euborellia annulipes
AAAAGAAATGAATCTTGAGGAGCCCTCGTTACCGAGAAAGCGAGAGATTCCTAAAAAATTTCTATATAAACCTAACGAGTCTGAACACAAGTTCACGTCAATAGAAGAATATTTTAGAAAAACTTTCTATGAAGTTATTGATGGGATAATCAACGAGATTG
This sequence comes from Euborellia annulipes, assembly GCA_023213315.1. Lineage (NCBI taxonomy): Eukaryota > Metazoa > Arthropoda > Insecta > Dermaptera > Anisolabididae > Euborellia > Euborellia annulipes. The sequence continues at coordinate 162 of JAKCPI010006206.1, forward strand.
AATTAAGATTCTCCCAACCGGGGTTTTTAAAATATCTACAAATCGAAAAAATTGTTATTTTAGAAACCCGTTTTTGGGACCAATCTGTTATAGATATTTTAAAAGAATATGAGTTTGTAGAAGAAAAGGTCAAAAGAGAATTTGATTTCTTTAGGGAATTAATTCCTCAAGCTAAATGCTTGAATGATTTTGTAATAAAATACAAAAATCTTAATCAAGAATCAAAAAAATTATTTCCTAACCTGAGAAATATTCTAAAACTACTTTTAGTGATCCCGGCCACATCAGCAACCGCTGAGCGCTCATTTTCTATGTTAAGAAGAATAAAAACATATCTTCGCTCAACAATGACGCAAGAACGATTAAATCATGTATGCATAATAAATACATATCCAGAAATCGTAGATGAAATAGATATCCAAAATATCATGGCTACATTTATAAATAGTAATGACTTTAGAATTCAACATTTTGGCAAAATTAAAAAATAATTTCCATGATTTATAAATAATATTATTATTGATATATATATATATTTATATAAATAAAAATTGTATTCAAGCAAATGTTTCTTTTTAATTATTATTACTCTTATTAAACCTTTTTTTTATATTCTTTCCCTTTCAATCACATCACTTTTTTTTTTTTAACATTCACACTTTTTTCTCATTCACACTCACATGCACCCACACATTCATACAGTCTTTTCGGCTTAGGCCATTTAAGACTTTGACGATAACAGTTATGAATATATATTATTTGGGGTCCAGGCATTCTTATTTAAGCCATTTGGTATCCAAATGCCTTAAATAAAATCATCGGACTGCCTGGGGTCCGAACCCGCGACGTTCGGTATACGAGGTTAGCACTCTAACCCCTACACCAAGCCCCGAGGGCAATCATATCATCTCCATATAGGAAGAGGTTGCCCCCCCCTGATTCAAATTCGTTCCGGCGCCCCTGAGATTTGTGATAAACTGCAAAAATATCTATCCAGTGTCCACCAGATTTGAATTACTTATCGAATGAACCCAGAAGATTTAACTAGACTACAAAAGAATAATATAATAATAAATTATCAATAAACAGCCTATCATACCATTCAGCTAGATAAAAGGCAATTCAAATTGTATGAAATATCATATCTATTTGGCAAAAAAAAAAACAAATAAATAAAGATATACTGTATTGAATTTTTAATTTTTAATTGATTGACAACCGATTTACAAATATTTTTTGATCAAGTGACCTAAGTACAAGGGCGTCCGCAGGATTTTCCGCAGGGGGGAGGGCAAGTCACTTCCAGATAAGTTAAAAAAAACGTATTTTTGATATTAATAATGTTATAAATCTCTTAGTATTTAAAGCTTTCTCACCGCGGCAAGGTGGATGTATACTGTGAAAGGATTTTTTGTATTTTTTTTTGTTTTATACATTTTTTTGTATCATTTTAATTTTCCAGGGGGGGGAAAGTGCCTGGTTGCTCCCCCTGCGGACGCCCATGCCTAAGTAGAATTTTTATAAAAAAAGAAGATACCCAAAAGGACAACTCACTGATTAAATATAGAAAAGAATAGCAATGTAAATATTTCCTTTTATTTATTTTTTGACTAATAAGTTGCCTCCTGTGCCGTGGAGTACTTCTACAATTTTTTAGGGATCAGGTGTTTGTTTCACTCAAATGAACCATTTGAATTGAATAAGGACGGGGGTCTAAATGCCTGATAAAATTTAAAACAGAAAAAAATAATACTTATATTTTGTTACCACTTGGCAACCACTTCTATCTTTCTTATGAAGTACCAGAGTGCCCCCGAGTTTGGCGTAGTAGGTAGAGCGCCTCCTCCTATACCAAACGTCGCGGGTTCGGACCCAGGCAGTCCGATGATTTTATTTAAGCCATTTGGATGCCAGATGGCTTAAATAGAAATGCCTGAACCCCAAATAGATATATTAATTACAACGGTTATCGTCTAAAGTCTTAAATGGCCTTAGTTGCCGAAAAGACTGTTTGAATGTGTGTGTGAGTGTGAGTGTGAATGAGAAAAAAAGTGTGAATGTTTAAAAAAAAAAAAAAAAGTACCAGAGTAAAGTGTGCCTCAAACAATTTGAGGGCAAAATGAGAATATAAATTTTAAAAAGCATCCAAAAAATAAATGATTTATGAATTTTAATTATTTTTGATCATTTTAGCGAATTTTGAAAAAACCCCTGTAAATGAGATAAATTAAAAACATAAGATTATATGTTTCAATATATTATTTATTAGTAAAAAAATTTTATAGGAATTTCGACACTAGTTTGGTTTAAACAGTGGCGTCATTTCAACTTTTTCTTGGGGGGGGGCAAACTTTTTTTATTAAAATTTAGATTGCCATGAGATAATCAATAAGTTAGACTGAGTTTTAAAGTTAATTTTGATAATACTATTTGACCTCTCAGTGTGTCATCTTTCAGGAGTAAGTATACAAATATTACAAAATTTGTTCAGTATTTGTATTACTTCTGAATGTCGAAATATGTATAATTGGTTATACTAATAAATAATATATTGAAATACAGTATGTAACAGTGCTTTGGAGTTTAGGCTTTTACAGTTGTTCTTCGGTGCTATTTAAGTTCAATTTAGCATCTACAGGGAAAGAAATTTAATTTTCAAATTGGCCTACAATTAAATATTGTTTATTATTAAAAATAAAACCACAAAGAAAGCAGGCCGACAACTGTTTCGGTTATTCCGACCATCATCAGACCAAATTTTATGAGAACCATACAAAACACTCTAAAGGCCAATTTTATAGCTGTTTAAATTTAATACTGTTAACATTAGGGTCTAGGATGATTTAATGAGGCGAATTAAAAACACAAAGTTATATTAATAAAAGAATTTGTTTTTCGGTTTAAGTGTGGTTTATTTGTAAAGATTACAATGTTCCGCCCACTCATTCTGTGGCCTTCTTCAGGTACAATTCAGTTAAGATTACAAAGGTTATTACATCTGTGACAATCTCATTTGAATATTTGTATTTTCAATTCAAATGTGTTTGTCACAGATGTAACAACCTTAGAAATCTTAGCTGAATTGTACCTGAAGAAAGCCAGAGAATGAATGGCCGAAACGTTGTAATATTTACAAATAAACCACTCTTAAACCGAAAATCAAATTTTTTTATTAATATAACTGTGTTTTTAATTCACCTCATTAAATCACACTAGACTCAAATGTTAAAAGTATTAAATTAACAGCTCTAAAATTGGCCTTTAGAGTGTTTTGTATGGTTCTCATAAAATTTGGTCTGATGATGGTCGGAATAACCGAAACAGTTGTCGGCCTGCTTTCTTTGTGATTTTATTTTTAATAATAAACAAGATTTAATTGTAGGCCAATTTGAAAATTAAATTTCTTTCTCTTTAGATACTAAATTGAACTTGAATAATGTCAGAAAAAAAATATATTTGATGTCATTAATTCATCCCTTCTATGACGTTTGAAAATCATTTATAATAAGATACAAGCAGCCCTTCGTGTCACAAAGTAGGATCATTAATCTACCTTTAATTAAACGTATCTATTAAAATGAACCACCCTTTGGTTTATACTCCACCTTCCATCTCCATAATTAGGGATATTAATTAAAAGTCAATTCATTCTCTTGGGAAATCAATCCATAAAAAAAATAATAGACCAAGTAAAAGAAGAATAAACTTTTTAAATAGAGAGAAAAAAAGTAAATAAGTGTTTCATACATGTTTAGCCAAGAGGTCATATTATTTTTATAACGAAGACCTTTTTCATATCTCATAAAAAAAGCATCTAAGAGATGCAAAAATGTGAAAAATAAAATGAAAAAACATATGCCAGGCAGGAGAATATAACTTAAAATGGTTATCAAAAGTTTCGCAAGACATTTAGGATCGTTAAAAAAAATTTTCTATTGTCTTGTCGGGTAAAACAAAAAAAAAAAAAAAAAAAAATTAATCTGCTTCTATAAAGTAGAGGAACAATAATTAATTTTTTTTTCAGTTTGTCATCTAACAACTAAAGTCATTTGTGCATATAAAGTGAGTTACTTGCAGCTATGAAAGGAGTATTATTATTCTTTGCATGCTTTTAATCTGATTATTAAATATGACATATTTGCATACCTAATTAACAGATGGCATTTTTAATTTTAGAGGATTGTAATGTCGCATTGTGATTATATCAGAAGATGGATGATTTTGTCATGATAAATTAATAAATACAGAGTGGATTTTAAGATTTTTTTTTTAGATTGGTTAAAAATAAAATGAAAATATTCTTCTAAAGCTTTGCGTTAGTTTTTTTTATAATTTTATATCGATATAAGAACAAAGGATTTTTTATAAATATAAAAAAAAATTAAATATTTTTCGAGATCTATATATTTGAATAAGATAATAGTATTCAAAATACCTCGATTCGGACTAAACAAGTCATAGATATATTCAACAAGACAAGTGAGTGTTTTTTATTGGTGAGGCCAAACATCCCATGGCCCCGTGGAATCGAACCCAGGATCTCCGCCTTTCCGGGGCATAGGCGGAGATCCTGGGTTCGATTCCCGGGGGCATGGAATGTTTGGCCTCACCAATAAAAAACACTCACATGTCTTGTTGAATAAAAAAAAATCCTAGGGAAAGATATGTTGTAGCCATGTGAAATCTACTAAAAATTATTTATTTTACTCCATAAGTGGTGTTGCTGAAGTTGATTAACTTAGAAGAAAAGAAAATCCTCCAGGTGATTTATTAAATACTATCCGCAATGCCCGACTTTGGACCACCACCCAGAAAATTTTCTACCAATTAAAAAAAAAACTCCATGAAAATACTTCTAACAGTTTAAAAACCCACATAGGACAAACAAAATTTCATTTTTATAAAAATAGAACAAAACGATATTATATTTTTAAATGAATTAAAATTTAGTTGCCTCGCTCTTTTTTTTACCTTATTCATACAATAATATCAACTATCCCCCGTTCAAATAAATTAAATAATTTTTATTTAAATTCTTCTAGTTGCAATTTGTCTTTCCTGAGGAATTAACTAAGTCATATTAAAAAAAAAAATATTTTAATTAAAAAGTGTTTAGGAATCCTATATTAGATATACTATATCAGCTATTTTTTCAATAAAAGATAAGTATTGGTCACCACAAGTTAGATAATTCAATGAGCGTTTATCCCGAGATAAGAATATCACTCAGGGAGAAGAAAAATATTTCGGCTCATTGAGTTCAACAAATTCAAATTGCTGTTGTTGTGCACTCACACACACCTAGTATGTATTGAATTAGGATTTGATTGGACATGTCAAATAGGTATCCGAAGCTTATGCTAAGCTGGATTTACGAAATCCAGAGCGAACTGTCAATTCCATAACACGTAAAGGGATATAATTGACGGACCATTTGAAGTTTGTTTTTTTTTTTTTTTTATTTTATTTTATAAGATTCCCAAAAAAACAAAAAACAAATTGACACCTACATTTAGTTAAGATATTTTTCTCAATAAATAAAATGGATGATTGAATCATTTAATGGAAAATGAAAGAGATTAATAATTGTGTGAGTAAAAGAAAGAAAATTCAACTATAATAGATCAAAAATTAATTACACCAATACCTCGATTGATTTGGCTCCGATTAGTATTTATTTAACTAGAGTTTGAAATTTTTCAACATTTTTACTTGAAAAATAAAAAAAACTAAAAGATTTTTCTTAAAAAATTTTAAATTTTAAAAAATCTGGTGTGACTGGTCGCACAGCATACAACTTTCCCTTCAGTAATCGAAAGTTGTGTTCTGTGCTTGTCACACCAAATTTTTGTGTCGACATATATTTAGTTTCCGTGCATAGTTTTAGTACGTTCGAATTTCAAGATGTAAAATTTATAAGTATGGGAAAATAATTATATTTTGTTACCATAGCAACCATTTCTCCTCTTTCCTAAGAAGTACCAGAATAAAGTGGTCTTCAGAAGATTTCAATGGCAAAGTGAGAATATAAATTTTAAAAGGCATCTAAAAAATAATTGATTTTTGAATTTTAATCAAAATTGTTGGAGCGAATTTTGAGAAAATAAAAAAAACCTGGAAAAAGTGTCCGATTTTGTTCAAAAGTTTCGTGTCTGGTCCCAGGAGGGTGCCAAACTTAAATATAAAATGTCAACCTCCTAGCTATTTTTGTTCTTGAGATATTTTGTTCAGACATACACACACACACACACACACAGACCATGTCGCGAAAACCACTTTTTTGGATTCAGGGGAACTCAAAAAGTGTATATCCATCAAAATCTCGACATCGAATTTTTGACATGAATACAATACTTTCTCTCTATATATTAACATATATAGGTAAGATAAATAATTAATACAAATGTGGTCTATAATTAAAAACTCCCATAATAATAATAATACAAAGTACAAAAGCTTTAATAAACAAAATCCCTAATCTCTGACAATTCTCTCAGTCAATAGCAGAAATTCGTCTTAATTAAAATACTAAAACAAACTTGAAATTATACAGATAGGATTTTAAATAGGCCCATATGCATCATTAACTAAATAAATACATGTATATGTTTTCCTCATTTATTGAAAATTAGCGCCTTCAAATCAAGTAGTTGATTTCAATTGTAACAAACAATTATCAAAATTCGACTACTAAATTAAGTTCAATATTTAGGAACATAAATGAAAATATTTGTATATGCATTATTCTAATTAAAAACAGTAGATCAATATTTTTCTAAAAAAAATTTTAGAGACAGAGAAAACCTAGTTAACAACCTCTTCAAATTTAACCTCTAAGTCACGAGTAGGGAATTTTTTATTATAAAATTTGAATATGCAAAACTTGTTTTTTAATTAATTATAATATTTATTGGACAAAATTATATCATAAGTATCAAATTTTTATAGATTAGCCTATATTTATTTACATGTAAGGCTCAAAAGAATTTGAATTGCAAATTTTTTTTTTTAATAAAACGGAAAAAAAAGGGTTAGATTATTAATATTTATTTATTATTTATGAGCTGATGCTTGAGGGCTTTATTTTACTTTAAAATTGAAATAGTTGCGTTGGTCACTTTGTTTATGAACATTCTAAGTAAATGTTTACTCTGAGAGCCCTTCCTTTCCTTTCTTATCCAGTGAGCCTTTTGGGCGAGAGATGATTTATATTAAAATTTTCAAACCCTCTCCCCACATTTCTCTCTTTCTCTCTCGTCTGGCCTTAAAACGTTTCGATTTATTTGCTTAAGCATCTTGCCCTTAAGCAAAACCAACGCGAGAAACCCATTCTCTCTAAAGAGTTTTTTTTTTTTGTTTTTATAAATATTCTCTATTTTCTTTAGATTTTTGAAAAAAAATATCAAATAAGTTAAATGACTAACTGTTGATTATTTGCATTTTATTTTATTTGTTTGGTTTTAGACCAAATGTCCTACCAAAAAAATTTACATACATCAAAAAAATCTATATTGTGTGCTATCCCTTCAAAAGTTGATTTGAACTTTTTTTTTTCAAATGTTTCTTGTTTAAAATTCCAACTTTTTTTTCATACTTAATAATTAATTGATTTTTTTTTGTCTTGGAGTTTTCTTTCCCTTTTTAAGGAGAGAGAGAGTCCCAAGAGAAATCAGTGACATTAAAATAATCTAGGGTTTTCCCCTTCCAAAAGATAAAGAAAAAAAAAATTAAAAGTTGAAATTTCACACAAGAAACAATAGCTATAAAATAACAAAAAATTTCATTTAAACCTTCCAACTCCAAATTTTGGTTATACTATCAATCTATTATAATTACTAAATAATTATCTGTTAAATTAATTTTTTATCGTTGATAAAATGCACCATATCTGCTGTTGATTTATTATGGTAGTGGAAGGAAACAAGAGAATGTATATATTGTGACCGTCCACATGAAAAGGTACCAAATCTTTACAGGGGCCAAAATTGAGTTTTCTGTACAGAATACATCGTGCTGAGCACGCTTCTATTTTTATAATTTTTTTTTTTCGCCTATGCCCCGGAAAGGCGGAGATCCTGGGTTCGATTCCCGGGGGCCATGGGATGTTTGGCCTCACCAATAAAAAACACTCACATGTTTTGTTGAATTTTTTTTTTTTTTGTTTGGAAGATAGGAATTTTTATGAAAAATCTAGTTTTAAGTATGAGTTTAAAGTTTGTTTGTTTTTTTACTTTCTCTTACCTCTATATATATGTTAATATATATATAGAGAGAGAAAGTATTGTATTCATGTCAAAAATTCGATGTCGAGATTTTGATGGATCTTCACGTTTTGAGGTCCCCTGAATCCAAAAAAGTGGTTTTCGCGACATGGCCTGTCTGTCTGTCTGTCTGTGTGTCTGTCTGTGAACAAAATATCTCAAGAACGAAAAGAGCTAGGAGGTTGAAATTTTATATTTAAGTTAGGCACCCCCATGGGACGTCACACGAAGCTTTTGAACAAAATCGACCAAAGAGTACTAGTACTTTACTGATGCACTTTTTCAGTTTTTTTCGATTTTCTCTAAATTTGCTCCAACGATTTTTTTTTAAATTCAAAAATCAATTATTTTTTAGATTCTCGATAAAATGTATATTCTCATTTTGTGATTGAAATCTTCTGAAGACCACTTTACTCTTGTACTCCATAGAAAAGATAGGAGAAATGGTTGCCATGTTAACAAAATATAAATATTTTTTTGCCATACTTATAAATTTTACATCTTGAAAATCGAATGTATCGTACTGTCGGAAACTAAATACATGTCGACACAAAAAATCTGAGTGAGACAAGCACAGTACACAACTTTCGATTACCGAAGGTAAGAGAAAGTTGTGTGCTGTGCGCCAGTCACATCAGATTTTTTTTCAATTTTTTGATATAAAATACATCGATTCTGATGAATCGAATATTTCATCATATTAAGATGAAGAACTAGAGAATCTGAATCAGTAATAAAAAAAAAAAATCAATTAGTTTGAACTTTTTTTTAGTAAATCGGCTCTCCTGAAAATTTAGCCCAGTGGTACCTTTTCATGTGGATGGTCACATATAATAGGCCTAATTTATATTTTAATTAATTTATTAAGTAAATATCTATATCTGCCCTCTCCCTCGGAAATCTCCTACAACATAGTAATTATAATAGACTGATAGTGTAACCAAAATTTGGAGTTGGAGGGTTTAAATGAAATTTTTAGTTTTTTTATAACTATTAGCTGGGCATACACGGAGAGGTAGAACTGTCGGGTTGGACCGGGGCGGTCCAATCTGTCGGGTCGATCCGCCACGGTTAAAACTTTCGTTATCAATTTGGCTTAAAAAAGTGGAGAGTTTGATCTGTCGGGTTGGACCGGGGCGGACCAATCTGTCGGGTCGATCCGCCACGGTTAAAACCGTCATTATCAATTTCGTTTAAAAAAACGGAGAGTTTGATCTGTCGGGTTGGACCGGGGCGGACCAGTCTGCCGGGCCGGCTAAAACCGGCACGGTTAAAACCGCCACGGTTAAAACCGTCATCACTCACAAACGTAAAGGAAAAACCCGCAGATAAACCCGTATAGTTGGCCCGCCACGGGCCAAACCGTACGTGTATGGGCAAAATCTTTGGACCGCGGCAGTTTTAACCGCTGATTTGACCAAATCCGTGGACTTTCGTCTTGACGAAAGTTTTGCCTGCCGACTAGACAGATCAAGTCAAGAAGCCATTGGAATTTCCAAGAAAAATGGAAATAGAAAATTATTTTAAAAAAAAAGTAATTAATTCTTTCTTCTCCTTTAAATAAAATCTTTAATTATCTGATTCTGAAGCTGCCAAAATACGATTTAAGGTTCCCTGAGTCCATTTAAGTAGTTTTTGGAATGATGTCTGTGTGTATGTCTGTGGTATTTTGCACACATAAACTAGATGTAAAGGTCAAGAACTGAAAAGCTTTTGGTAAACATCGGACCATTAGGGGCGCTTTAGAAAGAGGGCCAATATTTTTTTCTTACATAACCTATAATTTTTTTTGTATATTCAGAAACTAGACTTTCTCCCGAGTAAAATGCTAGGTCTATATAATATTTGTATCCTAATTTGCCATGACCTTAAATGATATTTAAAAAAAATAATAATAATAAATTTGTTTTTGTGAATGGTGATTAACTAAAATATTTTAGAACATATTAATAGCTTAATTAATTAATAGGGGGAGGGATAACTTATTTTCTTTAAAAATAAATTTGTAAAAAAATTTTTGAAGTAACATGTCCTCCCCTACCCCCTCCAAAAATCGCGACTTAAAGAGATGGTCCGGGGCGGTCAAAACTGTCGCTTGTCCACTAACGAAAAGATCAGACCGTGAGTTCGGACCGCAGTCCAATCTGTTAGATTGATGCGTGGCGGTCAAAACTGTCGCTTGCTCACTAACGAAAAGATCAGTCCGTGAGTTTGGACCGCAGTCCAATCTGTTAGATTGATACGTGGCGGTCAAAACTGGCGCGTGCTCGCCCACTAACGAAAAGATCGGATCGTGAGTTTGGACCGCAGTCCAATCTGTTAGATTGATGCGTGGCGGTCAAAACTGGCGCGTGCTCGCCCACTAACGTAAAGATAAATCCGTGCGTTTGGACCGGCACGGTCAAAACCGACGGTTCTACCTCTCCGTGTATGCCCGGCTATTGTTTCTTGTGTGAAATTTCAACTTTTTTCATACATTTAATTTTTTTTTTTCTATATCTTTTGGAAGGGAAAAAAAAACCCTGATTATTTTAATGTCCCTGATTTTTCTTGCGACTCTCTCTCCTACACTCACCGACAAAAAAAAAAACGCAACACTGTTTCACTTTAAGAATATCTATTCAATTCTAGAATTAGGCGTAAAATTAATTTCTTTATACTGTATAATAGATAAATAAATATTTTTTGATTTGCAAATATAAATAAAAAATTTCACTCATTAAAAAAAATAATCTCCCTATAAATTTTTCCCCAATATTTACAAATGAATCCTTGGCTTGTACGATATTTGAAATTTACATCTGGATTGACTCATTTAATCTGCAAATTAACATCATATAAACAAATATACACCAGCATCAAAACATTTGGACATTTTAAAAATCGATTCTACAACATTTATTCCATAATTATTTTAATGTCAATTTTCATCATAAGCCTATATAAATATTTTACTGGTCCAGTTAATAAATCACAATGTTTTGTCAAAATAACAAAAAGTCCGAATGCAAATATTAAATTTTCCCATTTATTGTTCCGAGGTGATTGGAGATAGATCTCAAATCAATCTGATCTCTGGTACTAAATCATCTCTTTTTTATGAATAAATTAAAAATTTATTTTGGCAATTTATCAAAATTCCATGTCTACTTAAAGTGGTGGTAATCCTTTGGCATCCTCGTATCCTCTTATAAGACCTTTGGATATATGTACACACAATCTTGTTGGCATTATTCCTAATGTAATTTTATATTAAACTATAAAGTTAATCTTCTAAATAATATAGTTTTCAGTCAAATGTCTCTCTCATATTACACCAGTACTTGGTAAAGAGGTATTTGTATTTGGTTGGATGTCGTAAGGACGTTGCTCTATCATATTGTCTGTTAATTTGATACAAGGACTAACATATTCACTCTCTATTTTAGTTAATTCTCAAGATGAAATTTATGTTAGATTAGCGTTAAAAGTTATATATTTAAAAGAAAATTGTTTTAAGGCCTTTTTACTTTCTCTTACCTATGTATATATGTAATATATATATAGAGAGAAAGTATTGGATTCATGTCAAAAATTCGATGTCGAGATTTTGATGGATCTTCACGTTTTGAGGTCCCCTGAATCCAAAAAAGTGGTTTTCGCGACATGGTCTGTCTGTGGGTGTGTGGGTGGGTGGCTGGGTGGGTGGGTGGGTGTGTGTTCAATTTTAAGCATGAAGGAATTGAGCTATGAGGCTGAAATTTTATATTTAAGTTAAACACCCCCCCCGGGGCCGGAAAAATAAGCTTTTAATCAAAATCGGCCAAAGAGTACTAGTACTTTACTGATGTACTTTTTCAGTTTTTTTCGATTTTCTCAAAATTTGCTCCAACGATTTTTTACTTTCTCTTAGCCTATATATGAAATATATAGAGAGAGAAAGTATTGCGATCATGTCAAAAATTCGATGTCGAGATTTTGATGGATCTTCACGTTTTGAGGTCCCCTGAATCCAAAAAAGTGGTTTTCGCGACATGGTCTGTCTGTGGGTGTGTGGGTGGGTGGCTGGGTGGGTGGGTGGGTGTGTGTTCAATTTTAAGCATGAAGGAATTGAGCTACGAGGTTGAAATTTTATATTTAAGTTAAACACCCCCCGGGACCGGAAAAATAAGCTTTTAATCAAAATCGGCCAAAGAGTACTAGTACTTTACTGATGTACTTTTTCAGTTTTTTTCGATTTTCTCAAAATTTGCTCCAACGATTTTTTACTTTCTCTTAGCCTATATATGAAATATATAGAGAGAGAAAGTATTGCGATCATGTCAAAAATTCGATGTCGAGATTTTGATGGATATACATGTTTTGAGGTCCCCTGAGTCCAAAAAAGTGGGTCCCGCAAATTGGTCTGTGTGTGTGTATGTATGTATGTGTGGACAGATTTTTAGCATGAAGGAATTGAGCTACCGGATTGAAATTTTATATTTAACTTAGGTACCTTCCCACACGCTCAAAATAAGCTTTTGAACAAAATCGGCCAAAAAGTACTAGTACTTTACTGATGTACTTTTTCAGTTTTTTTCGATTTTCTCAAAATTCCCTCCAAGGATTTTTTTTAAAATTCAAAAATCAATTATTTTTTAGATGCTCTTTAAAATGTATATTCTCATTTTGCCGTTGAAATCTTCTGGAGACCACTTTACTCTTGTTCTTTTAGCATGAAGGAATTGAGCTACCGGATTGAAATTTTATATTTAACTTAGGTACCTTCCCACACGCTCAAAATAAGCTTTTGAACAAAATCGGCCAAAAAGTACTAGTACTTTACTGATGTACTTTTTCAGTTTTTTTCGATTTTCTCAAAATTCCCTCCAAGGATTTTTTTTAAAATTCAAAAATCAATTATTTTTTAGATGCTCTTTAAAATGTATATTCTCATTTTGCCGTTGAAATCTTCTGGAGACCACTTTACTCTTGTTCTTCATAGGAAAGATAGAAATGGTTGCCATGGTAACGGAATTTAAATCTTTTTCTTTTTATTAGATTAAAAATCAATTATTATTTAAATTCCCATTTATTTGTGTCTTTAATTGCTTAGGAGAAAACATATATATATCTCTCTCTCTCACTTGCAAACATTATCGCCTGTCTCTCCGCCTTCTCTCATAGGCCTAATGTTAATTTCCTATAGGGATTTTTATGTTAATTTCGATTCAAAAGGGGGTCCCCTTTGAAACTTTTTAGGCATTTAAAATTTTTTTTTCCAATTCTTATGAAATTTTGTATTTATTTACGATTCTCTATTGTGTATAAAATGTCCAAATATGAGATTAAAATTTTTAAAAATAACCATAGTTTATTTCAAGCAGTCAACATTTAAAATCCAAGTTTGAAACTAAGGTGCTATCGGAAACTAAATATATCTCGACACAAAAAATCTGGTGTGACCAGCACAGTGCGCAACTTTCTCTTACCGAAGGGTAAGAGAAAGTTGTGTGCTGTGCGCCAGTCACACCAGATTTTTTTAAAATTCAAAAATCAATTATTTTTTAGATGCTCTTTAAAATGTATATTCTCATTTTGCAATTGAAATCTTCTGAAGACCACTTTACTCTTGTATTTCATAGGGAAGATAGGAAAAATGGTTGTCATGGTAACAAAATATAAATATTTCCCCACACTTATAAATTTTACATCTGAATTCAAATGTTCCGTACTGTCGGGAACTAAATATATGTCGACACAAAAATCTGGTGTGACAAGCACAGAATACAACTTTCGATTACCGAAGGTAAGAGAAAGTTGTGTGCTGTGCGCCAGTCACACCAGATTTTTCGGTATTTGTATTGTTTTGGTATTATATTCGTAATTTTTATTATTGCCTTGTTATTGCTTTAATTTTCTAAACATTTAAATAAATATGGACGTGGTCTAAATGACCATAGATGCCAAAAAAAACCTTAAATAAAAATAAAAATAAAAAAAATTTCTATACGCTATCATTTTTAATTTTTTTTTTTTTTTTAACAATATTTTGTAAAATTTTACACATATATTTTTTTGGTGAAAATTTTGTTTTTGTATATTTATGCATAAAAAAAAGATATTTATCCATTTAGACACCATCCCTATTTAATTATTTTATTCAATAACATTTTGAGATAAATTATTAAATAAATTTTATTTTATTAGTTGCATTCAGAATGGGACCGATTTCGACCAATCCCCCCTGGTTGGACGCGGAGTCCGCCGAAGGCGGGCGGCGAGTTTAGTTTTTATTAATGATTCCCCACAATTATTCTATTATCGATACATATAAGGTAGGTTCTATTTTTATTTCGTTTATTTTGGTTATTTTATGACAATGATGACTTTACAACGTCATACAATATTTTTTTCACACAAACAATACTTCTATTATTTCGAAAAATCAAGGATTTTAATGATATCCTATTTATTTTTTGATTATGTTGATATAGGCCGATTGATCAAAGCATTTTTGTATGTTTCATTTAATCAAAAATTCCACTTCACAATAAAAAAAAACAAACAAAAAAGAGAAATTCTTCATATTACAATACAAAAGTTCATAACGCTTCTGTTGTTTAACGTTAGTAAAAAGAATTAGGTCTATTTAATTATTATTCTACGTTTTAATTTAATCCTGTATTGAATAACCAGTATATTATTTTCTCAATAGTTCGTTAATTCCATGGAATCACGTTTCAAATAAATGAATATATTTCTATGTTCAATTTATTGAAGGTTAATTTCATCAAATAAAATAATCAGTACGAAGCTAAAGAGGATTTCTTAATTGAATCGAGGTCGGTTGTTTAATGGAATCCTATAGAAATCGAGATAAGGGCTATGTGAATATGCGAGGGGGGGGGGATAGGGGTTCGACTCCCCTCCGGAAAAATTATATAAATTAGACAAAACATTTTGTCCTTCCTTGCATTGACGAAAGGGAAAAACAAAAAGCGGAAACGCCGTTGGTCCAAGGAATAGTACAAATTAAGAAATCGCTTCCCTCATAAACATTTCATTTATGAGGCTCACAAACTCATGTTCTGAACTTTGTGGGCTTTTTTCTCCAATTTCGTCTTCGTTTTGTATCTTTTTCTGAGAGAGCGGGGTAAACTCCATGGTTGTCTGGTGTGTGACTGATACAATGATTGATCAAAATGGGCCTAGACGATCAAATGAGTGAGTCATTCAAACTTTCTATCAATCACATTCAATGATTGGCTCAAGCGTCAAACAGGTTCCTTGAAGATCAATCTGGCTTGATTCAATCGAGTGATTCAATCTTTTGTTCAAAATGATTGACCATGTAGGGGGACCTTTAAAGCCACGAGGCGCAGGTTCGGATTCCAGGCATCTGATGAATATTTATTGAGTCAAAAAAAATCCAAGACATAGACAGAAAAAATTATTTATTTTATTGTTGCCGTTTCAGGCTGACGTTTCGGCCACTGGTCTAGGCCATCTTCAGTGTCGGAGGCGAGTATAAATGAAAATTACAATTTCAGCGACACACATTCGCATGAGCGCTCATAGGACAACGAATGAATATTTATTTAAATCATTTTGATACCAAACAATATAAATGTGTCTGGATCCCCTTAATTTATATCGTATCTAAATAACGTGAATCGTTAAAGGTCTATATGGTCTCAGATGCCGAAAAGACTTAAAAAAAAAAATAAATAGAGAAATAGATTTTATAATTCAGTCTGATTTTATATTTATATAAAGATTTTTTTTATGATGATGATAAGAGATTCAAATGAAAATCTTTAAAATTTTTAAAAATTTTGTTTAATATTCACAATAGTTAGTTTTGTTATGAATCGTGTTATGATTTTGAACTTAAAAATATTATATAAAAAGGTCCTCGATTAGTTAATAAGTAAGTAAAATGAATCTCACACTCCAATGGATTAATGGACTGTTTGTATTGGACCATCTGATAGCGTGGATTGTAAATCAACGCTGGTGTTTAGCCGGTAAATACGTTATAATTATTATCGAGGCTACAAGTTGCTAATAAATCTGCCATTTTGGAACACCGGGGCTATACGTACATGATGATTCATCATAATCTGTGGAGAGAATCTTTTCCCACCAAAGGAGAGGGGCGTATTAATTAATAGAGAGAGTGAGAGAGGGATTCGTTTAGCCGATATCCCACCTGAGCTCTATCCTATTTTGAAACCAGGATTGATTTCGGATGAATGGTCAATCACTTTAGAAAATCCGAAGAATATCTCTCACATATATCATTTGAAAATATATTTCATAATAAAATAAAAATTAGTTATCAAGCCGCCACTAAAGTGTGTAGAATTTCAAGTAAAAATATTTTTGAAGATAAAAACATTTTTTGCACTTACATTAGATAATTTAAAAAATAAAAATGTAATTACAGTAAGTATAAACAAAAGTTCATTGTTGAACTTGGTTTAACTTATTTTATTATCTTCTCCAACCAAAATGATCAATCAAACAAAGTCTTTTTTTTTCAAAAGACAATCCTAATGGATTACGATCTATCTAAGAATAGATTTAAATAATTAAATATTTATTAATTCATAAATATATATATAGATATATATTGTAGCGCCAAATTTGGGTCCAAGTGAATTCATATACTTGAATGCCGTGCTGTGTTCTAGTGGTAAGGGCACACCGGGTACAAATTGGTGGATCCGTGGTTCGAATCCCAGCGGCACACCCTTACTTTTTTCGGGTATACGAATTAATAAATATTTAATTATATAAATCACCCTCGCGGCTTACATACGCGATGTATATAGTATCTTGAATATTGTATAAGTAATTTCTTATTTATTAATAGATTTAAAATAATGGAGATATACATAAAAATAAACGAGCGAAGTGGTAACTTACGAAATATTGAAATCAGGTTTAGCAAGCGAACTAATGAGTTTTCTTTTTGCACACACTAACTCAGAGCGGGTGTTGTAAAGTTTCTGAAAAAAAAAAAAAAAAAAAATTAATTAAACGATTCGAAAGTTATATATTGAGTTGATGTTTGATTAAGCTAAAAGGACAAAAATCAGAGTGCAATCGGGCAAAAAAAAGTATTTGGAAGAGTTATAAAAAATTCACGAAGATGATGAATTAAATTATGTTATAAAAAAATTATTAAAAATATTTCGTAGTCAAAGATCAGAAACGATAGCAATGCTGTGACAAAAATGAGAAGCTATATAATCTCGCCTTGAAGATATGCAACCAAAACGATGTATCTACATTGCATTGCCTATCTTATAGGCATTTTATATTTTTGTTTGAAAAAATTGCCACCATAATAATAATATGGCTATGATTTTGCTCCAAAATGATCTTAAAGTCTTCCATTTTGAGTTTTATATTACTAGGACCTTTTGGGGTCCAAAAGCCAAGCATCGGAAATAAATAAAAGTTTTCAAGTGCTGCTTATCAACTATAAGCGGGCGTTGCAGGTGGTAATTATATTTGTTACTCTTCCAGTGTGAAAGTATTGCGATCATGTCAAAAATTCGATGTCGAGATTTTGATGGATGTTTTTAGGTCCCCTGATTCCAAGGGAGGAGGGGCAGCTGACTTTTATCCCCCACCCTCTCTGGATACACCCATGGGCAAGTTATAGATGATTTGTCATTTGAATTAGATAATTTCCTTAGGCCTTTTTTATTCAATTGTCTTTTTTATCAAAAAAAATTTTTTTTTTTTAATTATAATAAAAATACTCTAAATATTTTCTCAATTTTAATAAAACGTTTATTCATAAAAGATTACATTAATTTTGATATGGAAAATGAAATCCCTTTAATAATAATCCGCAAGTTGTTAATAACTATTTAGACATCATGCAATCAATCATTTATGGATGCGGACAGGCGAACATGAATGATACAACTGAAAGGGGGGGGGGGGTAGGGTAAGCACCAGAGAGATAAGGCAATTTCAAAAAAGAACCTTGTCCCGCTTTTGTACCGGTTGCAATTAGAGGATGGGTCTTTTCCCTGTGATTGATAGAAGCTTGATTCATTCTGGTCCAGCTAACGTCACATAGAGACACGCTGGCTTTTATTAAGGTACCCGGGGACTCTACCGCCCACCCTTTAAAACTCTCAGAGTGAAACCCTCCCACTACCACCATTTATATTTATTTATTATTATAGATTAATGTTCCAATTTCACTCCAAATATAATTATTATAAATGTTCGGGATGTAAATACAATTTTCATAAATCATATTTCATTGACGATGATTTTTCAGTTTGGTTAAATTATTATAATCAATTTTAGTTCAAATTTTATTTAAATGATTGTAATTTAATATAGATCATGAATAGAAATTGGAAATTAATTCAATAAGTGATTAAAATAAAAAGATAAATTTTATAAATAAAAATAAAGTTTTTGACCTTATATACCAGGGGTGGTATAAATTATATAAAAAATTTTTATTTTGGTTGATATAAAATATAGGTGGTTATATGGATCGTTTATTTTGAAAGTGGTCTAACTTGTAAGTCCATTTTCTATTGTTTCGAGAAAATGAAAGGTTAACATATTT